>JAEQML010063605.1:0-22954 GCA_016904865.1 Pissodes strobi
TTCGTTCATTTCCCTTAATGCTTTCTGTAAATGATCAAGGCTGATAAAGGATATGTATATACATTAAAAACCAGTTCCTACGTCGTTCAAGGAGCAGTTGTTGTAGTTGGTCTAATGCTTTTGATCATGGATTCGTGTCTTAACGAGCTTCCAATGAAATATATATGTAACAGCCATACTTTTTCTATAGACAAAGTTTTTTTTTTCGAAAATGTTTCTCCTATCGCATTTCTAATCATATTTGGTCTAATGTTTTAGTTCGCGGAGCATAGCTACTGATCGAACTTTAATTAGAAACCAAATAATTCAAACTATAAGGAGCGTCAAACTTCAAATGAAATATATGCCCTAAAGCCATTTCTCCTTCTCATTGTACTTGATTTAATATTTTCGTCACTAAAACCTTTGCAAGATTTGTGTATTAATGAGTTTTTAATGAAATATTTACGCAAAAGCCCTTTTTCATTCTATACAATGAGCAGCTTTATCAAAAATGTTTCTCATATAATATTTCTAATTGTCCTTGGTCTAACGTTTTCGAACAGAGTTGATGGTCGAATACATTAGACCAAATTTAATTAGAAATGCAGATCATTAAAATTGTGTATAGTATAAATTAACTTCAAATAGAATAGATACTTAAAAGCCATGTCTTTTTCTATACAAAGAGGATTTTTTATGAGCATTTTTCAGATAGCATTTCTAATTGTACTTGATCTAATATGTTCTTGATCATAAAAACTGTTTGAATAAATACGTGTTTCAAAACCACAACTTCCTTTATTCAAAGAGCAGTTTCCTCGATAAATATTCTAATAACATTTCCGATTATACCTGAATTAATATTTTTGATCACTAAAGCTGTTGAAGAATGTATATATTCATGAACTTGAAATTAAATATTTGTATCAAAGCCATTTCTCATTTATGCAAAGAACAGTTTCTCAAAAATGTTTCTCATATAACATTTCTAATTGCCTTCGGCCTAATGTTTTCGATTATTAACGCTGTTATTTAACAGAGTTGATGGTCGAATTCAGTAGACCAAGTTTAGTTAGAAGTGCAGATCACTAAAATTGTGTATAAATTAGCTTCAAATTGAATATACACCTACGTCACACTAAAGCTGTTGTAGAATCTATATATTCATGAACTTGAAATGAAATATTTGTGTCAAAGCCATTTCTCATTTATGCGAAGAACAGTTTCCCAAAAATGTTTCTCATATAACATTTCTAATTGTCCTCGGCCTAACGTTTTCGATTTTTAACGCTGTTATTTAACAGAGTTGATGGTCGAATTCATTAGTCCAAGTTTAGTTAGAAGTGCAGACCACTAAAATTGTGTATAAATTAGCTTCAAATTGAATATACACCTACAAGTCACACTAAAGCTGTTGTAGAATCTATATATTCATGAACTTGAAATGAAATATTTGTGTTAAAGCCATTTCTCATTTTATACAAATAGCAGTTTCTCAAAAATGTTTTTTATAAAGCATATTCTTGATCTAATGATTTCGATTATCAACGATGTAATTCAACAGAGCTGGTGGTCGACTATATTAGATCAAATATATTTAGAAATGCAGATTGTTCTGTCCGTGTATGAATGGGCTTCAAATAAAATATTTAAGTTTAAATGAAATAAAAAAAACTGATAGGAGATTATTAGACGCATATGAAAGTATGGAAATTATTAAATGTAAGAATAGTTTAAATAGAGATAAAGGGCCTATTCCGTATAGTCCATTGTATTGGTTAATCCAGCGTGACTAGTGGGATTCCAGGATTGGTCCTTTTTAGTTCCGCTTGATTGAGCAAACAGTAGTATAAAAGGGAGTTAGATAGATTTTAATGTTAGTCTTAATCATCTCCTGATGATGCTAATATGGTTAGCGAAACGCGCGTCGAGTGCAAAAATTCTGTTTCGGTATTGTGGATAAAGCTCTGTTTTAGTGCATGTTGCCGAAGGTTCCAAACCCCAATATAGTTTAAATGAAATGATCACGAAACATTATTCTAATAGCATTTCTAATTGTATTTGATTTAAACTTCTTTATCATCAATGCTGTTTAAGGATCTGTTTATGGATGAACTTCATATGAAATATATGTTAAAAAGACACCTTTTTTTTCAAAGAGCAGTTTTTTCGAGAAATGTTAATATTAGAATCTTCGATCACTAAAGCTGAATTTTAATTGAAATATTTGTGTGAAAGACAGTTCTCATTTTTTATACAAAAAGCAGTTTCTCAAAAATGCTTCTTACAAAGCATTTCTAATTATTCTTGGTCTAATGTTTTCGATCACCAACGCTATTATTTAACAGAGTGCAGTATCGAATAGAATAGATCAAGATAATTACAATGTAACAGTTCGATTTTGCCAATTTTAAAATTTCATTTAGATGCCGCATTTAGGGAAAAACTATGCTGTATTTTGCACTCATCGGTTTATTAATTCTGAATTTAATAATTCGCTTGAAATTGCCTCTTTTCTCAATGTAAAATTACCTATATTTTAAGTATAGATTAGCTATATATTCGTATTAGCTTTTAGAATCCATTGTGATTATCTATTTTAGTTGATAAGCGATGTATGTACCTTATTATTAAGTTAACTTGGCTTGATTTGCATTATATTATCGTAAACAGCCAGCGAATCGATTTATATTTTTAAAGAATTCAGCTAGCCTGCAAATACGTTGCATTTGACTTATTGAACCATAATTTAATTTCAGTTTGAATATTGTATTACCTTTTGAGAACCCTAGGTTGATGTTCCGGAGATCGTTTTTGGACCTCTGCTTTAAATATATTTCTCGTTCGGTACAGCGGACCAGTTTTTTGTAAGGTTTTTGCGAAATAATAGGAATGGGCTAGGTATCGCGCGTTTTTCATTCTCGGTTTAGATTTTTGAAGGTTTATTATTTCTGTCAGAGCATTTCCTAGCCTTTCTGGAAGAATGTAATTTTAGCTCACTACTCGTGGCTTCCGCCGTCATTTATCACCATAATAAGCGAGAATTAAGGCGTTTATTTTCTTAGAATTATTCCTTGTATCGAAACACTCGTCAAGTTTTCAGCCCATGACTACTTGTGTCGCCGTATTTAATTTAAGGCAAATTGACGGAAGACGGAACGAGGTCTTTTCTAGTTTTGCTCGCCTGGGAAACGTTTGCCAGTATAGAGAGAAACTGCACGTTTTGCGTATTGTGAAATAATACAACCCTTTTGAGGGGATTTATCGTGCGTTTCTGTTTGTGTTTTGACACGACCGATTATTCGGGCTCTACAAGCTGTGCTAGGTAAGCATTTTCTCTGGATTCCTTTTTCTGTGGCCTATGAAGCACTTGACCGCCATTTTGCTAAATTTTTTTATTTCCATTATTTATAGCGGCTTCCACGTTCGTCCCATAAGACCGAGACCGTCGAATCTCCTCTAATATACCCTCAAGTCCAAATCTGAGGTAAATATCGCTACCATTTTTGCCTAAATTAATGAAATTGACTGCTTATCTACCTTTTATTTTTTTGTGCACATAACGCCATTTGCTTTTCCCATGTGTTATCTTATCTACTCCATTTTACCTGATCCGAATTTTTATTTTAATGCAACTTTAATTTTGATCATATGGGGAAGTTATATATTCTTTTAGGGGTGATTCATACCTATCTTTTTATATTCAAGTTACCTGAACCTTAATGTCTCTTTTATTTGCTTTATTGCACTGCAAGTCCATGGTTTTTTGTCCGGGAAAATTTGTTTTATAAAGAAGATGTATTTATGCAAAGAGGGAGGGGGTCTATGATTTTTTATTTAAGTAAGGGGGTCTATGATTTTTTTATTAAAGTAAGGAGGTCTATGATTTTTATTAAAGTAAGGGGGCGTCATTTAATGCGTACTGGATTATTTCAGGGTTCTTCTGCGGGGTCAGAACTTCTTTTGCTGGGCCAGAACTTTAGTTGAAGAACTTATTCTGCTGGGTCAGAACTTCTTCTGCTGGGCAGAAGTTTACGGGATGAACCAATTTCTTCTGCTGGGCTAGAACTTCTTTTGCTAGGCCAGAACTTCTTCTGCGGGGTCAGAACTTCTTCTGCTGGGTCTGAACTTCTTCTGCTGGGCCAGAACTTCTTCTGCTGGGCAGAGGTTTACTTGATGAACCAATTTCTTCTGCTGGGCCAGAACTTCTGTTAAAGAACTGCTGTGGTTCCCGCACTAGAGGCCATCGACAGAATTCGACGACGGCATTTGGGTATATGTTTTATGTTTCATTGTGTCTTATGTTTAATCTTCGCTTACTTTTATTGATATAAATCACACATTGAATTGAGGTAGCTCATTGATTTTAATTAATTTAATTTACATTTATTCACTGGTTTATCGGACCAGTTAATCAAATTGCTTTGATTTGTTTTCTCATTTTAGAAGATAAGTGCTGGCTGGATAACTTCATTCTTTTCATTAATTTTTCATTTCATTAATTAGTTGGCAGATATAACTGCTCTGAATTTTATCTTTTTATCGTATGAATCAAGCTAACCATATTTTTAATCTGATCTGGTGCTTTTATTAACTTCTCAAGTTTTTTTTGATCTAATCATTGTGTCCGCTCATTGCGGCATATTATCACCATCAGTGCAGCTATTAGCGCACGCATACCTAGTTGTAAGAACCTTAGCCTGCGCCAAGTGAACACTTTGATAAGTAGTTTAGTGCATTTAGTGTTAAGGCATATAGAATTGAGGTTTTCCAACTGAATTGGTCTCTGTACCTACAATCTTCATATTGTACTCAGTTTATTTTATTAATTACTTTAAGTCATTTAACATTCTTTTGTCTACTCAACCACATTTTTTTTTAATATAACCATTTTCTTCAGATAGATTGTTGCTGTGTTTGCAAAAAAAAAGAATTTAGTAGCAAATATACTGTCCATTAAATTTTTAGATTGTGTTTTCTTGATAGGTTAAGTTGGTTGATAATTATTCTCTTTTTTTTGTGATAGTTCGAAATTAGGAACCGGTTAATTTTATGAGCGAATCTAGCCACTCGGTACAACACCTGCCGAGCTTTTTCCGTTTAGCTGGCTAGAACGGGTGGCGCTCAAACGACCCCACGACAGGGGCCGGGCTTTGTAACGCGACTCTCCGGGGCTAGGTTCAATTTTTTTAATTAATTGGAAAAAAAAATCTGGGTTCAATCATTAAAAAAAAAACGTGTTGCAACAAAAGCAGATCAAACGATCCGTGTATAAAGGAACGTTGAATGAAACATATGTCTAAAAGTTGTTTTCTCTCATTTCTAATATATGTCTAAAAGTTTTTTCTTCCTCTGTAGAAATAGGAATCTTTCCGAACATTTTTCTAATATCATTTCTAATTGTATTTGGTCTAATGTTCTTAATCATCAATGCTATTTAAGAGTCTGGTTATGGACGAACTTCATATAAAATACATGTTAAAAAGTCACCAACCTTTATCAAAGAGCAGTTTTCATTGAGAAATATTCTAATATTAGAATTGTTGATCACTAAAGCTGTTAAAGGATTTGTATATTAATGAATCATAAATGAAATATTTGTGTAATTTCTCATTTTATACAAATAGCAGTTTCTCAAAAATGCTTCTTACAAACCATTTCTAATAATTATTCTTGATCTAATGTTTTCGATCACCAACGCTGTTATTTAACAGAGTTGATGATCGAATAGATTAGATAAAGATAATTACAAAAGCAGATCATACGAGCAGTGTATAAATCAACTTTGAATGAAATATGTAAGTCTAAGAGTAGTTTTCTCGAAACATTTTCCGAATAGCATTTCTAATTTGCATTTGATCTAATGTTCTTAATCATCAATGGTATTTAAGGATTTGTTTATGGGCGAACTTCATATGAAATATATATTTAAAAATCACCATCCTTTATTCAAAAAGCAGATTTTTTCGAGAAATGTTCTAATTATAGTATTTTCGATCACTAAAACTGTTAAAGGATTTGTGTATTAATGAATTTAAATGAAATATTTGTGTAAGAGCCATTTCTCATTCTATACAAAGAGCAGTTTTCTCAAAAATGTTTCCTATAAAGCATTTAAAATTATTCTTGATCTAATGTACAGAGTTGATGATCGAATAGATTAGCTTAAGTATAATTAAAAAAGCAGGTCATACGATCCGTGTATAAATCAACTTTGAATGAAATATATAAGTCTAAGAGTAGTTTTCTCGAAACATTTTGCCAGTAGCATTTCTAATTGTATTTGGTCTAATGTTCTTAATAACCAATGCTGTTTCAGGATCTATTCATGGACGAACTTCATATGAAATGTATGTTAAAAAGTCACAATTATTTAAGTTGTTGAAGAATTTATGTATTAATGAATTTTAAATGAAATATTTGTGTAAAAGCCATTTCTCATTCTATATAAAGAGCATTTTTCTGAAAAATGTTTCCTATAAAGTATTTCAAATTATTTTGGATCTAATGTACAGAGTTGAAGATCGAATAGATTAGATCAAGTATAATTACAAAAGCTGATCATACCGTCAGAGTATAAATCAACTTTGAATGAAATATATAGGTCTAAGAGTAGTTGTCTCGAAACATTATTCGAATAGCATTTCTAATATATGTCTAAAAGTCTTTTTTCCCTCTATACAAAGAAGGATTTTCCCTAGCATTTTCTGATAGCATTTCTAATATTGTATTTGGTCTAATGTTCTTAATCAGCATCAATTTTATTTAAGGATCTATCTATGAACGAACTACAAATTAAATATATGAAATATTCTAATAGCATATGTGGTTTAATTTCGATCACTAAAGCTGTTGAAGGATTTGTGTATTAATGAACTTTAAATGAAATAATTGTGTAAAAGCCGTTTCTCATTATATACAAAAAGAGTTTCTCAAAAATCTTTCTTATATAGCATTTCTAATCATTATACTTGGTCTAACGTTTTTGCTTATCAACGCTGTTATTCAGCAGAATTTATGATCGAATACATTTTTCAAGTATATTTAGAAATGTAGATCATTCGATCCATGTATAAATGAACTTCAAATGAAATATTTAAATCTATAAAGTTTTTTCTCGAAACATTTTCCTAATAGCATTTTTAATAATTGTATTTGGTCTTATATTTTCGATCATCAAAGCTGTATACACTTGAAACGAAATATATAAGTGTAAAAGCTATTTCTCCTTCTCTACAAAGAGTAGTTTTCATGATTATTTTTCTAATTGCTTTTATCATTGTACATGGTCTAATGTTTTCGATGACCAGCGTTTTTGAAGTATATGTATTATTTTTAAATGAAGAATATGTGCGTAAAAACCATTTCTTCTTCTATTCAAGGTGCAGTTTTGTCGACTTCTTTTTAACAGCATTTCTAATTGCACTTGGTCTAATATTCTCGATGGCATATCTTATTGCTTTGTGGAGATGATCAGCATAATACGATCCTTTACAGTTCTACGCCACTATGCTATATTAGCCGCTTCTGATTGGTGGGATTAACGCTACTTTAGAGTACTGTTAACTCCTAACGCATAACCCTCCGCTCGCTTCGCTCGCTCCGGGGTGCAACTAGACAAAACTAACTGAAACTAACCCATATTTACAAAAAGAAACAAACATAACCTCAAAAAAATAAACAAAACATGTATTGGCCCCGACGGGAATTGAACGCGGGACGTCCACGTTTCAATCGCAGAATCTGACCACTATTTAGACCTGGTAGAACAAACTGACTCGACCGTAGATACAGTGAAAGTGACGTTAATCCACCAATCAGAAGCGACTAATATATCATAGTGTCGTATGACTGTAAAGGATCCTAAAATGCATATGATCAATGCTGTCGAAAGATCTTTGTAGTTATGCTCATACAAATTATTCTAAAAAGCTGAGGTTCACTTTGACCTTAACTGCTCAAGAGAATTCGTAATTTTTGTAATATATTTGATTTACTTATATTGGCCGTTTTTGTTATGATGAATTATTATTATGGCTTTTGCTTGATTTAAGAAAATTTCTTCCATTGCCTCTGTCTATATTCACGTACCAAGTTGAAAAAGTCAAATATCATAAAAGCTCTAAAATAAGACCATTTCTAAAACTAAAGCATTGACCTAAAATCCGATAAGGTCTCAATTACTAAATAAACGTCGAAAAGCACTCAATAAAGTTCTTTTGCCCCAAAAAATGGATGCATAATTTAATAAAATCAGGATCCACTACACCCACGCAAGGTATTTATTTAACAAAATTAAGGAACTATTAACCCTTTTAAGCAAAAATTTCAGGCTAAGTAATGTTGTTGACAGGCACGTTTCTTAAACAAAATAAAAGTTCAAACTCCAGAAGTCTTAAATATTATTAAGGCGAACACATGCGTGACTCTCTTATCGCTTTCCTGAAGACAACGAAATAAAAGGATATTTTCAGAACAGTTGGTCAGATGACTGCGATCAACTGTGGAGGTAAGTCAATGGATTTTAATCGTAATTAACTAGGGAAATATTAATATACCATCTAATGTGGCCAGTATATAATAATACCCTTATTTTGTGTACCTCATTTTCGATTTTTATCAACATTTTGACCAACGCCCATGAAAATAAGTACGTCCGAATCCTTGACAAAATTTTACTATCATCTGACGTCATCTTAGAAAGGTCTACATATAGGGAACTTTGGGCCATTCTTTATCTTATAAGGAAAATAGAGAGATACGAGATAAGACACAAAATAAGGTGCAACAAAATAAGAAAACGAAAATACATTGGTGGATAGTTTTGACAGAGATAAGTTTATTAAAAATCCAACTGGTTCTTCTAAATTAAGTGAAGAACTGTCCCGTATAAAGCCGTATAAATCTCCTCGGCTTAAGCCGCACTGAAAACTTGAATCGGCTTATTGTCAGTTACGTTCGTCTTAACAACAATAACGTAATTTTAGATCAAATTGTCGGCCGTTGTTGTTGTCCAAACGGCCAGTCCGCTCCGGGGCTTTATATAGATACGATAAAGATCGTTATTTTCGTTGCCAGCTTTACAGTTATACCTATTTCTCCTTTAAGAATTATTTATGGTTTGGGGCCTTAATTTTCTTTGAACGTGCCAGTCTGCTGTTTATTTTTTTTTTTTCGTTATTGTAAATTAAATAGTGTCTCGGGGCGAACCGTCCAATTTCTCTAATTTGATATACACTCTGTTTGCCTTTGTTATTGATATTATTTATTATATATGACCATCGAAGGAAGTAATAATAGCTTGACATATTAAAAAAAATGTTTTAATTTCTAAAGATCATAAAATAATACTGATAAATAATATTGTATATAGTACCGTTATTGGTTGGAATGAATGAAAACTGATATTTTCTCTTTAATAACTGCATGCCTTAGGTCACTATAAATTATGATGTAAATTTACATAGCATTTACATACATTGCTAATGAATATTTCGTCTTATGGGAACAAAAGTTGTTGCACAGCAAAAACTTGCTGCTTCTGCTGTGTAACATATTTGCCATAAGGGACATTTTGATCGAAAAGCTAAATATCTAAATTAGATAATATCAAAAATACAAAATTTCGAATGCAAAAACAAAAGTTCAAAATATCGAAGCTTTAGAATGGCTGAAGCCTGTTATGACATGATATTTGCTAGTAAATTGCTTTTTAATGATGCAAAAATCTCTCTGCGCATTTTTTTATCGGAAAATTTTTGTGATTTTGTAACCAAGCAAACGTCTAGAAAGAAGTCTATAGAATATACAGTAAAAAGGAATTTTTATATGACCAATGTGCTCTAAAGTTTTCAAAATTTCCTCGGGAAAATGTTAAGCTCGATGTTAAGTATCTTAGAAACATCTATAATGGGCAAATAATTTTTGATTTATGTTTTTATTAACATTTTGCTCTTTTAATACTTTCTGTGTATTCGATATTTTTTACTTTTGATACTTACCCCTTTTAATATTTTTTCACTTTCGATATTTTACAGTTTCAACATTTGTACTTTCAATATTTTCCATTTGATAATTTATACTTCTTATTTTTGCACTTTCCATATTTTTCACCATTAATATTTTGTACTTTCTATAATTTGCGTTACTCATTATTTTACATTCTCGAACTTATTGAATTCAATAATGTTTCGATATTATGCAGTTTCTATATTTTGTACTTTTAATATTTTACTTTCGATATTTTGCACACTTTGCTTTCCTCACATTTTGCATTTTTGATCTTATTGTATTCAATATTGTTTTATTTCTTTTTTTTCACTTTCAATATATTGCTTTCGGTATTTTGTGCTTTCAATATCTTTTGTTTTCGATATTTTGAACCGTACATATTTTTCTTTCAATATTTTGCCTTACTCATATTTTGCATTTTCGATTTTATTGTATTAGATATTTTTTATTTTCGTTATTTTACAGTTTCGATATTTTGTACATTCAATATTTTTAAAGCAATTTCTGTTGTATGGAATAGTGAACACTGAAGATTCCTATCGTCTTTGTTTCTATTTTTGAATCACGATTTATTGAGGGTCTGGTCTGCAGTTTCGATATTTTACTCTTTTAATATTTTGCATTTGGTATTTTGTACCTTGGATAGTTTTTATATATAATTATATATTAATATTTTACATTTGATATTTTGTACTTTCGATAGTTTTCTTTCGATATTTTAAGTTACTCGTATTTTGCATTTTCGATTTATTGTAATTGATATTTTTATTTTCGTTTTTTGACATTCAATATTTTGCATTCGGTATTTTATACTTACGATAGTTTGTTTCGATATTTTGAACCTTTCATATTTTGCTTTCGATATTTTGTCTTACTCATATTTTGCATTTTCGATTTTACTGTTTTCGATATTTTTTATTTCACAGCTTTAATATTTTGCATTTTCGATATTTTACATTCAACAATTAATTTTTCCGATTTTTGCACTTTCGATATTTGGCGTTACTCATATTTTAAATTTTCGATCTTATTCTATTCGATATTTTTCATTTTCGATATTTTACAATTTCGATATTTTGTACATTCAATATTTTTATAATAATTTCTGTTCTATTGAATAGTGAAACTCGCAGTTTCCTATAGTATTTGATTATATTTTTGAATCACGATTTTTTGAGGGTCTGCAGTTTCGATATTTTACAGTTTCCATATTTTGTAGTTTTAATATTTTACATCTGTAATATTGCACTTTCGATAGTTTTTATATATTAATTATATATTTATATTTCACATTTGATATTTTGTACTTTCGGTAGTTTTCTTGCGATATTTTATATTACTCATGTTTTGCATCTTCAATCTTATTGTAATAGGTATTTTTATTTCCGTTTTTTTAGACTTTCAACATTTTGCATTCGGTTTTTTGTACTTTCGATAATTTTTTTTGAATCTTTCATGTTTTGCTTTCGATATTTTGCTTTACTCATATTTTGTATTTTCGATTTTATTTAGGTATTTGATATTTCTTATTTTATATTATTTTTCAGTTTCGATATTTCACAACTTTGATACTTTGTACTTTCAATACTTTGCATCCATTAATTTATATTCTCGATATTTTGCACTTTCGATATTTTGCATTCGAAATTTGTACTTTCGATAGTTTTCTTTTCGATATTTTGCACCTTCCATATTTTGCTTTCGACATTTCGCGTAACTCATATTTTGCATTTTCAACGTATTTAGAATTTAGATATTCAATATTTTTTGTTTTCGATATTTTGCAGTTTCGATATTTTTTACTTTTAATTTTTCACAGTCGATATATTGTACTTTCGATAGCTTTTTGCGATATTTTACGTTGCTCATGTTTAGCATTTTCAATCTTACTGTAATCGATATTTTTATTTCCGTTTTTTTTTGCACTTAATACTTTGCATCGGTATTTTCTACTTTGTATTTTGTATTTTTTTTCCATTTTCTCGCCTTCCATATTTTGCTTTCGATATTATGCGTTGCTCATATTTTGCATTTTAGATTTTACTGTATCGATATTTCTTATTTTCAATATTTCACAGCTTTGATATTTTATACTTTCAATATTTTCCATTCAATAATTTGTTTCCGATATTTTGCACTTTCGATTATTTGCATTCGGTATTTTGTACTTTCGATAGTTTTTTTTTCGATATTTTGAACCTGCCATATTTTTCTTTCAATATTGTACGTTACTCAAATTTGGCATTTTCCCTCTTATTGTATTGAATATTTTTTATTCTCGATTTTTTGTATTTTCAATAGTTTTTTCGATATTTTGAACCTTTCATATTTTACTTTCGAAATTTTGCGTTATTCATATATCTCATTTTCGATTTTATTGTATTCGATATTTTTATTTTCAGATTTTTTGCAGTTTCGATATTTTCCAGTTGAGTGTTTTGTATTGCAATATTTTGTATTCGATAATGTACGTTTCTGATATTTTACCTATGTTTTGCATGTTCGATATTTTGTACTTTCGATATTTTGAACCTTCCACACGTTCTTATATTTCGATATTTTGCATATTTGATCTTACAGTATTCGCTATTTTTCATTTTCGATATTTTGCTTCCCGATCAAATAATGCCGTCGATATTTTTGCTTTCAATATTTTGACTTCCCATCTTGTTATCGTCAGTTTTTTTAAATAATTTTATTATATTGACCTAAGGAATCGTTCTCGTTCTAAGAATTTTATAGATTTTTTTCGAGTCCCTTTTTAATTTTCATATCAAATCTGGAAAAAAATGTGTGGAGCGACAACGCCACTGACTTTCCTATAGCAGGTCACCCTATTTATATTAATACAATTTAATAAAAATATTATGTGCCTCACCTTTATAAGCACACAACTGAAGTGAAACTTCTGAAAGAGATATTAGAAATTGAGTTGTTATTTTTTTTTAACTTTTTTTCTCAACTTCGACACTTTTTTAATTTTTTTTTCTTTTTTTTTTAACTTTTTTTTCGCTGAACACCGCATTTCTCTAACTTTTTTTTTATTAATATTTTTTTTTCTTTATTTCGTTTTGTAATACTTTTATTAACTTTCCGAACAATTTTTTCTTTTTTATTTATAATTTTTTTTCTTATTAGGTTTTATAATACTTGTATTAACTTTCCGAAAATCTGTTGTTTTTTTATTATTTTTTTTTCTTATTTCGTTTTATAATACTTTTATTAACTTTCCGAATTTTTTTTTAGGTTTTTTCAATTTTTTCCGTGTATCTCGAAAAATTTTGGGTATCCGTGGAGCTGGGGGGTATAAAAAACAAAAACTAAATAGGATCTTACAAGTAGAGAAGTCTACCAAACAGAACTCTGAAAAGAAGACATAAAACATACTTACAAAATAAATAAAAAAAGAACAATAAAAACTCTGATGTTCTTCTAAAAAACAAAAATAAAATAATGTTTAGAAAAATAAATCTGTCTAGATAAACTTTATATTCAAAAAATAAAACACAAATCACAGAGATTATAATATAAATCTTATCAGATTCTGAAGACATTTTTCCATTCGATACAAGGTGTAATAATCATGCTAGGATCTAAGAAACCGTAAGAATAAGGTCGGGAACAAACTTTTGCAATTAGGAGGCTACTAATTTTCGTTTATTAGCAATATATTAGTATATGATACAATAAATAAATTAGGGTTTTAGCAGTTTTTTTTTTCAAGAAATGTTGAAAAACATAAATATAGAAAATTTTTATATTTTTCTTAAATTCTACACAAAAACCAGCACTGCAGCAAACAAAAATATATTGTACTACAAAATAACAAAAACTAAATAAGATCTTCTAAATAGGAAGATCTAACAAACATAACTCTGACAAAACCACAAAACATACTTACAAAATAAAATATTTTAAAAAATAAATCTGTCTAGATAAACTTGTTACTAAGAAAAACAGAACAACCCTTATATCATTTAAAAAATAAAACACAAAACACATATATTATAAAATAAATCCTAGAGAGAGAGAGAGAGACACAATTGAGTCATCACTATTATCAAAACTACGGCTATCTTTTTCAATCAGACGAATCTTCATTAGGATGATTTGTATTTGGAAATATTAATGAAGAAGATCAATTAATCGGTCGTCATCATCATCATAGTCGATGTCTTGCAACCAATTTTTCTATTGTTTATCTAACAATCTATTTCTTCTTCCCAGTGAATGAGTTTAAATGTGGACCAGTCAGAGGCTGATAATGATGGAATTAAGTTCCATTTCCTGATGTCTCCAAAAACATGTTTTTTATTTTTCCTCCCATGACAGTTTGTTGCTACTTCAATAATAACACAATAATAAACCTACTACACACAGTTTCCTGATATTAGAGCCTCGCAGATTAATATGGTAAATTTTGGAACCGGTACTAGTTTACCTGGGATCGGTAAAAGAACACGTTCGTTTGACGGGCGTGTGTCTGACTAAAGTTATAAATTTCGTGTGATTTAATGGCGAATAAAGCAGTCACCGTAATTGCGGGTTTTCCAATGCAACCATGAATCAACTTTCCCGTAATTTATGTAAAATGGGTAGAATTATACACGACGATTTAATTAATAGCATTTAATTATTGAGATTATCCGGCAATTTACCGCGTTTTTATGTAACACTCGGTACGACTTTGTGCGTGCTCGTCGTATGCAATTATTTGTTTTTCGATTTTTTATATTTATTTATTATTTTATTCGCTTAAATCAACATAAAACTGGCAAATAATATTAACATTAAAAGGTAATAAGGCAAATCATTATTATCATTATATTAAAATAGAGATAACACACACCCGTTAGAGAGTTGACAAATGCATCACAAAAGCTTTAAAGCTTTCTATTTTTATTTAATACTACATACATTAACAGTTTTGAGCTTTTTCTTTAATTATGGTATGTTCTTTATTTGCAATGTATTGTAATTTGTTTTGTCCTTTAATCTCTTTTTAATTAAAAACTTTTATTTATTATTATTTTTTATGGTCGGTTTTGTAAAAACTAAAATATTAAAAAAATTATTATTATTATTAAAATACTAAAAGAAAAAAATGAGAATTGAACAATTTATTACTAGCATACACAAAAAATTATAAATGTTCAAATATATGTACTAAATTCTCCTCTGTTGATATCTCGTTTTGATGGCCCTTTGAAGTATCTCTCCGGTAGTGTAATGGCTAGTATCCCCGCCTCTCACGCGGAAGACCCGGGTTCGATTCCCGGCCGGAGAACCAAAAAAAAAAGTAGTAGTTATTGTAGTTCTACAATAAACGCCCGCGGAAGTACTACTGCGTTGTCTAAAAGGTATCGTGAAATGCACCAAGTGTGCATGTTTCGGTACTTGGGCAACGTTGGCGGTTTTTTTTTAGCCATATAACAGGTCACTGTACCCTTACGGGTATATTATGTGGCAGTTGTGGCACACACATGAAAAATCTAAAAGATAAACACTTGAATTATTTTTAAACTCAAATCATCTAAATTGTTTGCAATAGTTTTATTAACTTTTTATTTCAACATTTCTCATAATAAAAAGTCGGGCGGTGTTAAGTCCGGAGATCTTGCTGGCAATCTTCGTATTCCTTACTCATTTCGAGATTTCCATAGATAGATTTGATTTTATGGATACCTAAATACGGTCTTGTTAGCTATATTTTATTATAGACATTGAATTTAACAATTAAAATAACTTGTCTAATTTACAGCATAATAAAAACAAACACGTACATTAATTTCCTATTAACTCCACTAAAAACTGAAATATTAAAAAAATAAAATCCTAAAAGGAACAAATTGAGAATTAAACAACTTATTTATAGCATACACAAAAAATTATAAATAATCATATTTATCTATTAAATTGTTCCTTTTCGATATGTCTTTTTGATTGGCTTTTGAATTATCTTCCATGTAAGCGTTAAACTCTTGAATTATTCTTAACCCTAAATTATCTAAATTGTTTATAATATTTATATTTCAAAATACCTCTTAAAAAAAATTCGGCTGAAGTTAAATCCGGAGACCTTGCTGGCAATGTTCGTACCTCTTAAGCTTTTCGAGATTCACTTAGATAGACTTGAATTTGTGGCACTCCGTACAGATAAATATAAACGTAAAAAAACTATAATTTTATTTATCATAATAATCACAATTTTATTTAGTTGTTTAGTGAATATCCCATCAATGCGAATTTGTCCTGTATTTTGATATTACTTGCCACAACTTCGATGCTTAAAGTAAAATTTTACCCCCGATAAAATGTACATAAACCACTGCTTATCGCTTGAAAAATGTCCAAATTCTCCAAACCTGACCCATTTTCCATCTTCAAATCGTTTTAAATGAGATTTCAGGCAAATAAATCTACTTGGTGAAAATTAATAGTAACATTTTTAACCGGACATCTGCCATAAAATCCACTAGAAACTGTCTCTAACGACCAAAAAATGTCCATGTTTTCCGATCTTAACCCATTTTTTCAGCTTCAAGTTTTTGAAAAATAAATGACCTTTTCTGAAGGTACTTTTTTTTTTTAATTTATTTTTAAATTCGACGTTTCATATTTTCTGTATCGACGTCATGTAAGAGTAAACCCTTAAATAATCTTAATCTTAACCTTAAATCATCTAAATTGTTTCTCTCTCTTTGGTCCATTTCCCTGAGAAGGGATTAGTAGCTATAATGTTCTTGTAGCTGTATTTATAGTATTGTGCCACTCCGTTAGTCCGTTCTATTCTGGGCCATATTTACAGTTAGATGAAGGCCTTGGCTGATTAAATCTTTAGTTTGGTGCACTCATCTCTTGGGTGATCTTCCGCGCTGCGTTTTCCATCTACCTTTCCTTCGACTATTAGTAGTTGCAGTGAGTCTGTTCTTCTTGCAATGTGGCCGATGTATGTTAAAAAGGCTATTTTTATCTATTTTGGTAGATTTAGTTGAATATTTAGTTCTTGAAGAAGAGACTCATTTGTAAGGTGTATCCGGAGCAGCCGTCTATATGCCCACATTTCGAAGGCATCTATCCGCCTGGTATAGCTTTTCTTGAGTGTCCAAGTCTCTGCTCAATAAGTGACAATCGGGGACGCAAGTGAATTCAACAATCTTAATTTGGTGTTTTTAGTGATGGCTGTATCTCTCTAGATCTTGCATAACTTAGTTACGGCTGTTCGAGCCAATGCAAAATTGTGTTCATACAGATGTTGGATAAGTAGGATTAGGTGGTCAGGGACCCCCATTTCTTTGAGTATTTGCCACATTTTTGGCCATTTTACCAAGTCAAAGGCCTTAGAATAATCGACAAAGCAGAGATATATTTTTAGGTTAAATTCTCGGGCGGGCTTTCTCAATTAATTATCCTACGCTTCCTATTTGTTCTCTTGTTTCCTTACCAGGCATAAAGCCGGTTTGTTCTTCTGCAATCTGCAGTAGTAGATATGGTCTAAGTCTGCTATTAATGATCTGTAGGAGAATTTAACATGCATGGGGTATTAATGCAATCATGCGATAGTTATTGCAGTCTGCCGGATTGCCCCTTTTATATAACGGAATATAAAGTGAACTGCATCATTCGTCTGGCCAAGTTCCTGTATTCCAAACCCAACTGCGAAGAAAATGTAAAACATCAATAATTGCTGGCTGTCCTATTGAATTTAGTATCTTTGCAGCTATGCCATCTATGTCTGGAGCTTTAGGGCGTGTTCAACTTCCTATTTAAGAATCTCAGGTTCATGTTCAGTAAACTTTGGATCGTTAATGTAGTTAGAGGTTTAATCATCGCTGTATAGTTTTGTGCAATACTTTCGCCAGACATCAGCACTGCCATCCGGATCAGTAATCCTTCTACCATTTTCGTCCTGTATGATTTGTGTGCGAAGTTGAAACTCAGGAGATAGGTACTTTACTTTATTGAACAATTTCTTGGATTCGTTGGTTGCGGAGTGTCTTTCTATTTCCGTGCAGATTTCGTGACTGTGTGTGGTTTTTATCCTGTCTACAGCCTTTTTTTATATGTTTATTGATGCTTTTTAATTTTAGCTCTTTATCAGATGTTGTTGTTGGTAAGGCTTTTAAGTTTTTTTGTGTTTCAAGTAGTCTGATGTTATTGTTAGATAACCAAGGTTTGGATTTTATCTTTGTTTTCCAGGTGTACAGTTTTTTTTTTAACTATTTCATTTATCCAGACTCTAGTATCGTTCCACATTTCTTGTACATCATTTTTAAGCGTAGACGTTTCTATAGAACTTAATGTTGTCACTATTCTTTCTGTAGAAGGTAATGGGCACCTTTTCGTCTTGTTTAATTTCGCTGCCCTTTTTTTTCCTAGGCCGACATACGTCCCCATATAGCACTGCAGCCTGTACAGGCTTATTGTGCTGAGCCTGTGTGGTTTTATGACAGCCACTCCAGTATTTTTGTGTGTTTAATTAGTATCTTTGGGTCTATATTTGGTTGCCCAAATATGCTAAGTCTCCTGCGGTCCAGTGCCTCGCAGTTAATCAGGATGTGTCTGGCTGTTTCCGGTTCCTTATTGCAGTTAAGTTCTCCGATATACAGACCCATCGTGTTCAGGTGTACCTTTAGGGGTGCATGGCCGGTCAAAAGACCGGTTATGTTTCGCAACCGATCTCTGCTCATGAGTAGCAGTTTTTCGGTTCTTTTTTTACATGGTAGGCCAATAAATTCCTTTCCATGATTTTGCCTGGAGATTTCTATCCAGTGACGTCGATGTTCTTTTCGAACCCAGTCTTTGATGTGGCTCCGGGTCATAATTGTTGGTATTCCCAGAGCCGATTCTGGGCCGATTAGTTTTGTTTCTGATCCTCTCCTGGCGAGTTCATCAGCTTTTTCATTGCCTTTGATCCCCCTGTGTCCTGGCACCCAGATTAGCCTTACCGTATTCCCATCTGCCAGGGTTTGTAATTCTTCAAGACATTCCCACACCAGTCTTGATGACACTTCTTAGCTCATTAGTGCTCTTAGTGCCGCTTGACTGTCCGACAATATTAGGATCCGCCGATTGTTTGTGGCCTTCCTATTATTCTCTATGGCGCACTGAAGTATGGCGTATACCTCTACTTGGAAAACAGAAGCATACATACCCAGTGCATAGTATTTGCTCTGACTTTGACTAGCAGAATAGACCCCTGATCCAGTACCAGCTGCAGTGTTTGACCCGTCTGTGAACCAGGTTTGGTCCTGCCTACTGATAGCTGTTGGTCCATTTTCCCATTCGATTCTACTTGGAAACTTCACCTCGAATGATCTATTAAAACAGTATTGCTCTTGCATGTGGTCCGTTTTGATGTTTAAAGCATCTCCCCCCACAAGATCAGCGATTGCCAAGTGTCCTGTCCTTCTAGTAACGGTGATTGTTTGCTGCAGTCTATGTACCCCCAGCCTGGCCTCCTCCCTTGTCACAAATTGTAGGGGAGGGAGGTCCAGGAGGGTCTCCATGGCCGCAGTTGGAGTGGTCCGCATTCCCCCATCATTCCCAGACAGGAAAGTCTTTGTATCTTGCCAAGTTGTGAAATCGCACTTTTCTGTTGTGTCTTAGGTCACCACACCAGAGAGGAGTATATTAGAATAGGTTTTACCACCATTTTGTATGTCCAATACATCATGTCTGGTCTTAATCCCCATTGTTTCCCGTGTAAGCGTCTGGTAATCATGAGTGATGCCACCGCTTTTTTGGTGATGTTTTTCAGATGTCGGTTCCAGGTAAGTCTCGAGTCCAATGTCACCCCTGATACTTTACCTCGTTCGAGATCTGTATGTTTTGTCCTCTCAGGCTGAGTGGTCCTAGATCCCCCACCTTGTGCCTTCGAGTAATGTTAGATTTGTTGGGACTAATATTTAAACCCTCCTGATCTACCCATCTTGTAGTCCGGTTCAGAACATTTTGCATCTGCTCTCTAACCGTTGAGTTAAATTTGTCTCGGGTGATGATGACTATGTCATCAGCATATCCGAGTGCACAGCGTCCCCCATCCATGAGCGCCCTGAGTAGGCCGTCCTCCACTAGGTTCCACAGGAGCGGAGATAACACCCTGCCCTGCGGACACCCTAGATGCACGCGAGCCACTAGCGCGCTCCCAGCGACGGTTGCTTCTACTAACCTTCCCCTCAGCATGGAGATAATCCACCGAACAGCAAGTGCCATCGACTCCTCTTTGCCCGAGGGATCTGGTAATTGAGTCAAAGGATGTGTTGTCAAACGCCCCCCTCCACATCCAGGAAGGCGGCCAGCATCACCTCCCTGTTTTCCAGTGAATCCTCCACCCTCTTGACCAGTCTGGTAGGCATACTGGTCGGGGTGCAGTGGACTGTTTACCAATACACCGTCCTTAATATGCCTGTCCACAAGTTTTTCAAGTGCCTTAAGCTCAAAGGACATAAGACTATTGGGTCTTAGGGACTTTGCCGTATCCTGTCCTATTTTCTCAGGTTTCGGTATAAACGTTACCCTAATGTGCCTCCAGGTTTTTGGCATATATCCAAAAGCTAGGCTGCTTCTTAGAATGCTGCAGAGTATCCTGTACATTAGTTCAGTTCCTTTCTGTAACATTATAGGGTAAATTCCGTCCATTCCCGGGGATTTGTATGGTTCGAATGTGTTTATTGCCCATTCGATTTTCTGATAGTTAATCACTTCCTTCGAAGTCCGCCAGTCTTCCCTGGACGCCCTTCGAGGTTCTGGCTCAGTCTACGCCCCTTGAGCATGATCTTACTATCTGTGAGCCACGAAAGTGAACCCTTAGGAGTTCCTTAGCCGTGTCCTCTCCCGTACTGGTATATTCGCCAAGATCATTCTTTAGCGAATTTATTGGGGTTTGGGGGCCCCTTGAGATAATTCTTTGAAGTCTAGCACATTCTCCTCACAGTACTTCCACCACGACCTTCTCTTTTGCTGCCCTTAGTTTACGATGAAAGTTTGCCACTAAGAGTTTACGGTCTGATCCGTATTCCATGCCAGGTCTTGTCTTAACATTGGTAATAGGGGACCGCCATCTACAAGTTATTAAGTTATAATCAATTTGATTTTTCGTTTTTTAATCAGGTGATGTCCAAGTTGATAGTCTTCTAGGAGGGTGCTTAAACATAGTAATCGTGATAGTGAAATTGGTGTCTATTGCAAATTAAATAAGTCTCTCTCCTCTAGCATTTCTGTCTCCAAGTCCATACCTACCTAGGATATTCTGTAAAATGTTGTTATCAGTGGTCTTTCCATCCTTTGCATTGAACTGATCCCCTCGGATGATGAAGGGTTCTTTTTTAGGTATGGCTGAAACTATTTGCGCTATTTCTTGGTAAATATCCTCTATTTGTTGGTCATATGCGTCAGTTGTTGGCATATATACCTGGATGAGATGCATGTTAGTACTTTGTACGGATAGTGACTATAATAATGGGGTCGTTGATAGTTTGGTAGCTCTCCACATGTTTGGCTATCCGTTTATTGACCACTATAGCCACGATATTTTGACTTACATTGTCTGCACCTGACACGAATATCTGATGCTCATTGGTTGTAAAGTGTCTCTTATCTTTCCAGTGGGTTTCTGTCAAACCATTACTTCTGTTGCCTTTAAATCACGCTCTAATATTTGCCCACGCTCAGAAGTCCTCGGACGTTCCACGTAGCAATATTTATTTTAGATTTTTGGGGAAGCTTGATATTTTTTCCAGTTGCTCTCGCTGCAGACAGAGCCTGGCTGCCTACATCTGTCTGCTCGGTCACTGATTTCGCACCCAACCAAGCGCCGACAACTACTCTGATCGCATGGTACACCCAAACTATTATCGTCTAGCATAATAAGTGTTCATGGGATAATAATCAGGTGGGTTCCCCTTGCCTGCCTGATCCTATACCGTTGACTCGTTATTGTAGAGCGCATCCGCCTTGACTCTAATCTCAAGGACAAGAGGGTGCCCTATTCTGTCCGAAGACAGATGGGAGGCTTATTCCGGCCTACACTAGAACTAAATTGTTTACAAGAGCTTTATTAACTTTATATTTTAAAATACCTCATAAGAAAAAGTCGGCTGGTGTTAGGTCCGGAGATCTTGCTGGCAATCTTCGTATCTCTTACGCTTTTCGAGATATCTATAGATAGACTTGAATTTGTAACACCCTGTATAAAGGAATATTATCAGAATAATTATATTTTTATTTATCATAATAATCACAATTTTATTTAGTTGTTTAGTATTTTTTTTTAGGTACGATGTCTTAAGACCCCAGGACAGAAGTGAATAAATATTTCAACAGTCCGAATACTATTTTTTCTGTTCTGTATTTTGTAAATACTTCGATGTTTCAAGTAAAATTTTACCTCAAAATCTCCCATAAAATGGATACAAAATTTCAAACTGAAAATCAAACAAATAACAAATTCGACATTTTCAATCGGATCGTTGCGATTTTTGTTCTAATGTATGGAAGTATGGCTGCTTCACATTATTCGGTTTTCCGGTAATAAAATATTAAGTGGTGACGTGTCGTGTCAAAACTCAAAAAAATAAAAACTTTCAAATGACACTTAACCGATCTTGCACGTAGTAATTTTTTTTAAATATTGTGCAGTCACTGTTTACATTTCATCAATTTTTCCTAAGGTCAAATCTAACCGAATGAAAACTTCGGTCAGTCATCCGGGGGAAATATTCATCGCTGTGTGGAAGAGCTAATGGGATAGTATCATTTATTTTATTTTTTTTTATCCTTATGGCCTTTGAAAATCATTATCTGGAAAATTTATGAGACCTAATACATCGTTCATTGAAAAGGTCGCAGGAACTTTTTGAATGCGCAACCACTTTCACCGAACGATTGAAGTTATTGCCTTGAGCCGTCTTTACCCAATAAAAACACGAGCCAATAATTTTCAATATAAATCGTTCCGTCG
>MU193579.1:0-11909 GCA_016904865.1 Pissodes strobi
CTGTTTGCCTTTTATCTTCTTGGTCTTGTCTAATTTTATGATGCCTGTCCTGTTCCGCTTGCCTTTCCGATCCGCTCACCTCTCAGCATTTAGATTTTCCATAAAATCGGCCAACATTGTATTTATTTCCTCCATTTCGGCCGTTTGTTGCGGTCATAGAATGTTATAAAACGCTCACAGAATCCACTAATCAAAACGGTCTCGTTGACGTACTTGTATCCTCTTCTCTTCTCGAAGAATACTTCACAAGTCCAGTCCCTTCACAATCCAACTTCTGACACCAAATCTTACGTTTTTCCCGTGAGTTCTGAGAATTACAGCTTTTACTACTTTAAACTAATACTCTCTTTATTCTTTATCACTGTTCCTCTATCTATAGAGGAACACAACATCTCGTTTGCCTCGAACCAGGTGCGATTTCTACGAACATCTTACCGCTGCGTCCCGTCAAGTACGTTTCATAAGACGCAGGCAAAGCAATTTCCATCATCTCTAGAGGTTTTATGGAACAGCCTTTTTATGTACCTAGTGGGACCTGTTCCTATTCCCAACACAAACCTATTCCTAATACCTGTTCCCGTTCCAGACTAATCTTTCTCAAAATCAGCGTCAGCGATTCACATGTTCTCATGGTCGGCTGTTGCCGGACAATATATTAATATTTTCATGATGAATATTTATTTCCTTGACAGTAACTAAAACCGAAGTGTATTATATTTTATTTCTTGTTACCTTTATTTTTAAGTAGGAAGTAGGTATAATATTAATTGTTCTTTTGCTAATAAATTATGCTATTATTATACTATTATATTTATTACTATTTGATATTTTTTAGATTTATTTTATTTATTATGCAGTTCGTTTTTTTTTTATTGCAAGCTATTGAAAGATATTTGATTATTATTACACTCACCACTAATTCTACTGACCTAAAAAAATGCATTTAACGCAATAGCTGTCTCGATAATAATCGCTAACGAGAACGACATCGATTTAAGAAATTTCGTACCTATTACCGTTTCATTCCCTTTTTGTGTTCGACATCTCGCATAGATTCCACGAAATAAGACATACGTGACGATGCCAGCGCACTCGAAACAGGTTATCCTAATATTTGGTATTAGGTATACGGAACAGGCAGGTGAAGCCTGTTCCAAAAGAACAGGTCCAGTTCCAGTGTAACAGGCCTAATCATCTCTGTCATATGGCTGCATCGACCTGACGAAGATCGAAACGCGTCGTCGATTTTGCCGACAGAGATGGTGGAAATTGCTTATGGTTCACACACTTTGGCTTTCCATAATTTTTGGAGACCATAGTAGTGAATTGAACTCGCATCTGGTAAATAATGTCCGCTAAAGCCACGAACTTTCTTTTTCGTATTTTTACAATGTGACGGACGTAAATTTCACAGATTGAAATAACTATAACAAAATACAATTAGAAGTCAAAGTATAAAAAGGCCAAAACATACCAAAAAATGCAACAATCAAAGAGCAAAACAAACTGAACTATGCCAAATTGTCAGAGAAATATCCTATCTAATATTTTATTGTCTAAAAAACAAAGCTAAATATGTAATGACAAATAACAGTCAATTGAATAAACTAGAGTAAGAGTAAAGTAATCTTTATTCATCTCTGAAGCTCACAATCAAATGAAGCCTATCGGACTTCTCAATATGCCTATACTAAAATGAAAAGACCTATACTAAGACTACGTACATTCAATTTACAATGCTAAGTACTCGTTTAACGTGCAGAATAATTGAGTACACGTAAAGAGATGGAAGAGTCAAGAGACCCAGATCCACAAATGCCTTTGAACAGTGAGCACATGATGGAAGGCCCAGCATATATCTAATAATTCATTTTTGTATAATGAATGCTTTAGCAAGATTCGCGGCCCCAACTCCATCACCCACATCCCTGAGAGAAAATACAATATTTTCCGTTTTATTAATATTTAAACCCAGATGGTTGGCACTAAACCAATGTCTCAACTCCTTGACCACTCCCGCCATCAGGGTCTCTAGGTCCGTCAAACTTTTACCACTACATAGCGCCGTGGTATCGTCCGCAAAAAGGATTAGCTTGTGGTCAGTGGCAGTACAGACATAATTGATATAAATGATAAACAGGAGTGGTCCAAGTATCGAGCCCTGGGGCACGCGCACCCCATGACTAATGGGCATCTCCTGGGATAATACCCCATTTACCCAGACACTCTGTGTACAGCCGGTGAGATAGCTGCGCATGAGCTGGCTGCTAACATTACTTAGTCGATCTAATCGAGTGGTATAGCAAACACACAGTTTCCAGAATAAAAATAGAAGACAATGTTAAGATTCTTGCCCTTACAAAATAAGGTCTGCATGACTCCCTGTACCAAGGCCACAAAGGATCCTCTTGGCGCACTTCTGCAGAACAAAGAGTGGATTAAAAGTACACTGCACAGCTCTCTCACAAGCAAACATCATAACGCAGATGGCAGTCCACCCAGGCAAAATAGGAAACTTTAGTTAGTTTTATCTAACTCGCCTTTAATATTTCTCCAGTCAAAAAACAATTAGCTATGTAATTTTATTAATTAGCTGCCAGTTTTGACGATAGTTGCTCCATATACTTGTTGAACCTTCACTTAACGTCAACACACAAACCCAAAAATTTGCTAACATGAAAGTACGGAACAGGGTCAGTATCCAGGCATATACCATTTAGATGACACTTGAAGTACAATATATTTGTTTTCAAAATATTAAATGACAATCAATTGCAGTCTCACGATTCCTTAAGATCCTTCTTAATCATACCACCAAGAGTCTGAGCGTCCCCACTAGGTCAAAGAAGGGTAGTATTGTCAGCAAAGGATGTACACTGGCTGGTTTCAATTATTAGTGATAAGTCATTGATGTATAACAGGAAAAGAAGTGGGTCAAGAACAGAACCCAGGGGCACCCGCGCTGAGACACCTAACCCCTCTTAGGAGCTGCTATTAAAGACAACTTCGTGTCTTCTGTTAGAAAGATAGAACCTACATTCTTGCTCCAAGCTTTCGCAGCAGTATTTCATGGGATACACAATCAAAAGCCTTAGCCAAATCATAAAATACTCATCTCCATCGTTGAGCCCCAGGTAAAGCCTTTCAATATGAAAGATGGATGCATTGGAAGACAGAAATCCAAGTTGGGATTTATTTAAAATATTATTAGCTTCCAAAAAGTTAACCATGCTTTTTTATTTATTTATTTAGTAACGGGTAAACCATTTTTAAAATTATTAAATTAATTCATTGTAACTACAAATTCCTTAACTTAAACTAAACTAAACTACTAGGTATAAAAAAGCAGAAGAGAAGAAGAAATCAATTAAAAAGATATCACTGCGATATGACTGACTGTCTCTCGGTTAGGGACTTGGGAGGGGAGATTCATAAGAGATTGACATTCAATGACCATATACTGCAGATTACTGGTTCAGCCATAAAGTCCCTTGGGTTTCTTATTCGAGCCACATCTCACTTAAAGAACCAATCAAGCTGGGTAGCTGTGTTTAACTCCTTGGTTAAATCCAAGTTAATGTATGGCTCTATGTTATGGTTCCCTATATATATAATGTTCATGTGAACAGAATAGAAAATGTGCAGCGCAGGTTTTTGAAGTTTCCAGCCTTTAAACTTGATGGAATGTACCCGGAAAGAGGTATTGAGCAGGAGTATTTATTGAATAGATTTAATTTTTTATCAATTAAACCAGTTTGCGATCGACCATCGTCGAGGAAGGTCATAAAATTCGTTGGCGCGCAAAAAGTAGTGTTTTTTTTGTATTTATTTATTTAATAAATTCCTCACAACTATATCCTTAAAACGGGAAAAAAATGAGTGAATCTGAGGAGACTGACGACGATTTAAATCGGATGATTGCAGAATATAAAAAGCGGAAAAGGGACAACAAACAATACTCACGGGAACAAATTCGAAACATAATACGCGATGTTTCACCTTCTCAAGTCCAAAAAAAAAAACAAAACATATCAAGTTCAACGTCCATCTGGACTGGGAGGACGTCCTCACCTTTATCAAGGTGACGGGCCGTTTCAGTGCGGGCCGGGTGTTGGAAGTAGCCAGGTAGGGGAGGGCGGATCGGGAACGGTGAAAAGGGACTTATAGGCCTACTTACCGGGCTTCGGCCCCCCACCCTTACTACTAGTACTACTACTATCAAGTTCAACAACCTACCGAATAGCAAACCCAAAATATAAACAAACGAAAAACGTCAACAAACAAAACATGGAATCTACCCAAAAAGATAAGAGAAGCAAACAATGAAATGTATAAATACCTTTTCTACATAAATACAAAGGACCATATCAATAGGATGCAATGTCAGAAATTTGGGAGAATGAGCAACCACACAATAAGGATGTAATTTTAACAACAAAAATGAAACAAACGTCAACAAAGAGAAAGTTAAGGAATCGTTAGACAATTTAATGAATTCTAACTTGATCACTCAATTCAAAGAAACGACCACAAACATTAGCAAATCAAACATCACTACTAGCCAAGTGGACTCATTTTCGGCGGTACTACATAATATCGAAGAATACTTAATGGACCTACAAATATCAAACTACCTCAACGAAATAAACGTCACACATCGATTTTGCAAAAGAATAATCTCCCGAGCAACTGGCAAGCAAACTTCGATGGTCAGAATAATCACTGGAGATATTGAAGCCTATGAAAAAGTGATCAATCATGGAATATTCTATAAAAATCGCCACTACCGTGCATTTCCCAGCTTACCCCTCAAACCTGCACCAATTCCATGCTCAAAATGCCTACAATTTACCCACAAAACCGAAAATTGCAACACCCCACTGACATGTAACAAATGTGGCGACAACCATAGCACAGCCAAATGCAAGACAAATCTTCCCCCAAAGAGCAACGCCTGTGGAGCTGAAGACCACCAAGCATGGGCATTCAAATGTCCTAAGCGTCCAACAAGCCCAATCGAAGGTATACCCAACATTAACATAAAATCTTTAAATAAAAAATCCCACGAAATACCCGAACATACCCGCAAACAGTCAAGAGTTCACAAACCAGTTACCATTCATGACAGCATCATTAACACATATATACAGCAAATCAATAAGCCCAAAAACACCAACAGAGAAGAGCTAGTCCTTAAGCTACGTAAAAGGTTTGTAGAAGAGTTCAATATAGACACCTGCATCGTTTTTCCAGGAGGAAACCGAGCCTTTATTTTTATGTTTGATCTGGATGACCCAAACTCCACATCCCCTACCGAAACCAAACAGGGTGAAGTCGTGCCAGCCAATATTGACCATGCTTAATATCTTATATGCAAGTATTAACAGCTATTTACCCAAAAAACATCTTATCAACCACTACATAGAGCAAAATGATATTAACTGTGCGCTTTTCGTTGAAACAAAAACCCATGGACATTCTAATACAACATTCAAAGATTGGAAAACAATTCAACGCAATGGAACTACCTTAATTAATACAAGAGGAGGCAGCCTAATACAAGTTAGCTCTAGGCTTAAAATGAGAAAAGAAAATCCCCCCGTAGTCAATAACCCATTAAATGAAGCAACCCATATTTCTATACCCTTTCTCGAAGACTATGTACACATTTTATTAGTGTATATCCATCCATCAGCATCACACATAGAAGACACTATTTTCACAAAAGCTGCCATGTACAAGTACTGTATTATTATAGGTGATTTTAACCCAGGTAAAAATAGACGTAAAAACCTCCAAATCAAAGACTTTATTAAAAACTCCTCATTTAATAAAGCTTCCACTCCACCTACATTTATTATGGCCAATAACCCAGATAGCACTCCAGACCTAATTCTATTCACAGAAAATCTTAAACAAAACATATCAAGCATCCAAACAACATCAGATCTAGGCTCCGACCACCTAGCAATACAAGTTGACATAGACTTACATAGAAGCATACAAGATACAGACATTGACACAAAGATTAACTTCGAAAAATGTGATACAGAAAAAGTTGCAGAACATATGAAGGTATTTATAAATGCAAATCAGCACATTAACAAAGGCACAAAGCAGGTTTTTAATGACTCCCTATCTGAAGCTATAATCAACTATTCTCCCAAAATCAAAACCAGGTACTTTTTACACCAACTTCCACCATTTATTATTAAGCTTATCAAAACAAAACGTAAAATGCTTAGAGAATATCAAAACAATAAAAATTCAAATTACAAAACAAACATTAATACCTACAACAAAAACATTCAATCACTTATTGCTCAATACAGGGAACACAATTGGATCCAGACATGTAACGACATTAACCAACAACAGGGCAAAACCATTGATTTGTGTAGGAATGGATAAGCAATAGCCGCCTTTTGCACTATTCAAAAGTGGCAACCTATGGGCGAAAAAACGGGTTTCTGCGCATGACAAAATCGACGCAAAATCGAAAAACGTAAACAAAGAAGATGTCGTTTTGTCATGCGCACTAAAACACTTGCCGTCTCAGCAGGCGTCGATCAGAACCACCGATCTCCATATATGGATAAGCACAAACCGCCTGCATGCGTCGAAAAATCGTACCAATCATGGGGAAAAAAACCGGGTTCTGCGTCGGACAGAACTGAAAATAGGATAATTTTACTCAGGCGCACAAACACCGAGAAGCGACAGAACGAAATCAGCTCATAAAGCTTTTACAGTTCGGTAATCAAAAATATTATCAAATTTCTCTGACCTTGCTTGTTGCTTGCGCTTGAAATAATTATTTTTTCTGTGTTTGCCGTAATGGGTTTCGGCGTTTCGTTTGGTTCACTTATTGAAGTACGCACGTGCGTCTGAGTGGTTTATATTATCGTTTTCGTTCAAAATAACTAATTTACTCCTGGACATCTAGTTCAGTTTATTATTATAATAGTTCGTTATTAGTGTATTTTGTTAGTGTATAAGTTGGTGTAGACGTTAGGAATATGATTTAAAGAGAAAAGACCTTAAAAGACAATGGCGTCAACTGCCAAGGTCAAAGAAAATACTCAACGGTGTTTGATTTGGTGTTGCCAAAATAAGGTAGAATACCAGGGATTTCTTATTTTAAGTAAGTATCATTTTCTTTTAAGGATAACTGCAGCATTACATACAAAATATGGGAATAATATCTTAAAAATGTTTATTTACTGTCACGATGCATAAATAGCAGTGAGTTTATTCAGTTTTATCATTATATTTATAGAATATTAAAAGAATCTTCTTATAGGTAGGATGGATTTTAATTTACTTTGTTGAGGAGCTTTGATGCTCTAAACAGTTTTTTTAGATCCTTAAATGGGTAATTGTTCCCCATACTTGTTTCTGCTATTTTAAAAGATTTTTAAAAATTGTTTTACATACTACATATATGGGTTCAATAATATAGAAACGTGGGGGAAGCTTTAATTTTTTTCCAATATTTACCCCCTTCTTTTAAAAATTTAGGACAGAAAAGTGTAGTGAGTGACGTAAAGTACAATTTGTATCTCTTTTCAATTTGTAAAGGTAAAGAAAAAATAAAAGGGAGTAAAAATTGGAAAAAAATGTTAAAGCTTCCCCCATGGATTATTTCTATGTTGAAAAAAATAGCAGAAACAGGTATACGGAACAATGAGGAAGTTTCATCAATTATTCGATAGCCCATGAAAACTAAGTGGACACGTGTTTTTTCTTTTTTTTCATAGGGCGAAAAATGAGGCAGATACGCCTTGAAATGTGCTTATGACGTCACAATACACATGAATTATTACGTCACACCATGCATAGTATATCTATATATACAAAACTAAAAACTGGCACAGCTCTCGTAATATTCATATTTAGTGGAAATAAAAAAACACTTATCGATTTTTTTTCACTGTTGTATTAAAAAATAATCAGTTTAATTTCTCAGGAAACTTCCTAATTACCCTTAAATGTTTTAAGGTTTTCATGAGCATTTAGACATTATGTGTATAGTCTTAAGAATTTTGTATCTTGGTACATACTACCTACATATTTTGTATTATTGGCTTTTTCCAAATAGACTACTACTACTGCCTAATGTAAGTTAATGTACATAAAACGTTTATATCATGATGTTTTGTTTTAAAACCTTTCTTTGCCCCAAATTTATTTTAGCTATTCAATGCAACAAAAATTCATATTTTAAAAAACTAAAAAAAGGTGTATTTCTTGCCTACAGTTTGTGGTATGTAATGTGTGAATGCAAAATACTTTAACATTAAAAATCTCTTTTAAAAGTAGTACCTATTCAAGACTAACTTAAAGAGAAAGTAAAATTTAAGGCAAACGCATATAAAAAGGGTTTTATTAGGAGGTGCTTCCATTTTTTAATATTTTTGAATCAAAGGGATGATTTTAAAAAATTTACAAGTTTCAGTGCTGCGCCTGTGTTACACCAGATTTTACAATATAAATCATTCAAATTTTCTTGGTCATAAAATCATTTTGGGCAAACTAGTTAATATTTTTAACAAAAAAAATGCATGCCACACATAAAGAATGTAAAAATTAGGTAGGTACCAAAATATTTGGTAGTATTTTTTTTTGCATACCTATCAATGGTTTATTCCTTAAACATAATTATATACTTACTGTCATATTTTTACATTTTTTAATTGGTTTTTGTGTCGCCCAGGGACGAGGAAAGAAATAGTTTTTATTTTTTTTTGTCTCCAAAACAAAGCAAGATTCGGAAAAAATAGCAAAAGTTGTATATTTTATCGGTTGGTCTATTCTATTTTTTTTAAAAACCAATGGCTTGCAATTTTTGTGTTAAATATATCATCTATCAACTTGCTGTTAAATTTTTGGTAATATATACAACGGGAAAAATATTTTTCCAAATTCTTAAAATCCGGACCTGTCGCTTATTCGCGGCCATGCGGTGATGAAGCACGTGGAATCGATCGATATCCTGTTAATTGAAACTGCGCAGTCTCAGAATTACCTTCTTTTGTTTACATCTGAAGGCGCATGAATCAGTATGATTTGGATCGCTTTGTGCTTATCCATATATGGAGATCGGTGATCAGAACCGAACTTGGCTTTTGTCTTTGACGTGTTTTCGTTTTGACGGCGCGGCGTTTTGTGCTGATAATTCGAATACTTTACTTTTTATTGACTTTCTTTGGACCTAGTGTTTGTAGTTGCTTAATTAGTTTTAGTCTAGTGGTTCACTTTTGTGCTTTGTGCGTGCCCTATTTTGATTTTCGTTTTAATTGAACAATACGCACATTAACAATGGGCGATGCTACCAAAATAGAATCCCGAAAGTGTATGCTTGTGTTTTGTAGCAGTAGAGGCAAAATACCCGGGATTTCCTATTTCAAGTAAGTATAATTATTATAAGTATTACTTATTTATACCTTATTGTTTGTTTCACTGCTAACTGGCCCATTTCACAATCGGTTAGACTACTCTACCGAATATTTGGTCAAATAATTACTTTCGTTCATAATCACAAGAGTATGAGTTTAAATTATGGAGTCCGGGCCTGCCTAATGACCTTCACACTGAAACAGATGGCACCCACTAATTCTCTAATGCGAAGGCAAAATAGGAATCGTTTTGTTTACATTTCGCGGTCGTAAATTTGCCATGTTTGGTCTATTTATTGCTTATCCACTCCTATACAAATCAATGGGCAAAACATATTGGCAACAAATCCGTAAATTAACAAAATACAAACCTAAACACCACATTGCCAACTTGAGCGAAGGAGACCAAATATTTCAGGAGGATGCAGAAAAAGCCGAAGTATTCGCTAGACATTTTAAAAAATTAAAAATTAAATTAAAATGTATGTGTTTTGTCTAAATAAACAGTTTTTCCCCTCTATCTGGAAACAAGGAATCATAACAACAATTAGCAAACCAAACTCAGACTTAAGCAGACTATCCAGCTATAGACCAATAACCTTGTTACCAGTTCTTTAAAAAAAAAATGAGAAAATTGTTAAAAAACTCCTTCAAAAAAGTGTGGGAATGCACATCCCAAAACATCAATTCGGCTTCCAGACAAAGGCTTCAACAATACATCCTCTTTCCATTCTCATATCAAATGTACAGACAGTCAAATTAAAGGGACAGCGGAGTGCAGCAGTAATGCTGGATATCAATAAGGCCTTTGATAGATTCAGATTCAGATTATTTATTTATGTTAAAATTACAGGTTGCAATGTACACACGTCAAATAATAAAACTACAAACTATAATATAAAAGTCACTCTACAACAAATTTAAAAAACTTAATTAAAAACAGTACACAAATGTATATAAACTATCTTTCATTAGCATAATTAAAATACTCTTCGTTAGAATAGAAGGCATTACACATTAAAATTTGTTTAATTTTCTCCTTAAACTTAAGATATGGCAAATCCTTTATGTCTGTAGGCAAGACATTAAAAAATTTTACTGCCCAGTAGCCTGGACCATCCTGACATCTCTTCAGCCGCCAGTATGCGGATACCAAATTACCCTTATTTCTGGTTTGATATGCATGTATGTCTTCATGAGCAGAGAACAGATGCATATTCGCTTTAATATAAAGCAAATTCTCTAGGATGTACAGAGATGGCACCGTAAGTATCCCCAATTCTACAAAAGCCGCCCTACATTCATCCCTGTAACCAAGACCACTCACTACCCTGACTGCCCTTCGCTGTAGTCCAAACAAACGTTTTGCACCCGATGCATGCCCCCATACAAGTATAGCATAGGAAAGATGTGCATGAAAAACCGCAAAATAGGCTGTGTGTGGCACAAGGGAATTTTATACAAACTGCATCTAATGAATTGCCCCCAACATCTAATTGTAATTATAAAGGAGTTTCTTTCCCATCGGACTATTAGAATACGAGTCAACAACAAGCTCTCCAACACATTTGAAGCTGAACAAGGAGTCCCTCAGGGTTCACCACTTTCACCGCTGCTGTATAATCTATTCTGTTACGACATTTATACCAGTCATGATGCACAAGAACAAAACAAGAATAGTTACATCTTACAGTTTGCCGATGATACTGCATTAATTTCTCATAGCTATAACATTACTTCTACACAAGAAGCACTGCAAAACTTGATGCAATCCATCCAGGAATGGTTTAAGCTTTTGCGATTAAAAGCAAACCCCAGAAAATCACAATTAATTATATTTAACCATAAGATCAACAACCTAACACCTACAATAACCCTGAGCAACGAAGTGATACATCCAAAATCAGCAGTTAAATACCTGGGAATAACTATTGACCACAAAATGAACTTTAACCAGCATACCAAAAACGTAAAAAAAGTGCATACAAAGATCCAAGCATTTCAGAACTTTGAACTACAAAGACATGGGAATTTTCAAAAAAACTGCTTCACATATATACACAAGCATTTGCAGACCGCTCTTGGAATACATGCATCCGATGTATATTAATTACAGAACGCCAGCACTTAAAAATCTTCAAGTAGCAGAAACCACAGCATTACGCAACCTTACCAAGATATGACACCACAACAACCATTTGCATAAGCCTTCAAATGAAATGCTGTGCCAGGAAACCAAAATCTTGCCTATAACTGAACGCCTAGAAATTTGGACAACCAATTTTGCTAAGAAACCTGAGACAATCCCTTTGATGGAGCTATTGTGCAAGGCACGAGACCAAAACCTAAGACCAGCCAGAAAATACCCCTCCCAAACTCTATTTGAAATTCTGGATACATTAAGGGATTAATTTTGTACTTTTCATGTATATTTCGTTGCTTTTTGTTTTTCGTGATACTTATTATGATTATTGTCATTACCTAGATACATATAATTTTCTATTTATGGAT
>MU193579.1:12009-22954 GCA_016904865.1 Pissodes strobi
CTATTTGAAATTCTGGATACATTAAGGGATTAACTTTGTACTTTTCACGTATATTTCGTTGTTTTTTGTTTTTCTTTTTTTTATCATTCATTGTTACTTATTATGATTATTATCATTACGTAGATACATATAATTTTTTTTTTTTGATCAGATTGTGAGTGTTAATTTTTCATACGTTAATAAAAATAATGCCGTTTGTTAAAAATTTAGGGTCCCACAGGCTGAAGGACTTCGGTCGATGGCCTAAGGGTGCATGTGTGTATATTGTAAAATGTATGTTATATGTACCTAATAAATAACGTTTACTACTACTATCAAATAAACATAGCACTGTTTTAGCTAGTCAAATGTTTCTATATAAATTGTGCAATAATAAAGAGGATGCTTCGGAACTCCTAACTCAATTACCATTTTGGGTGCCTCCAGCCAACACTAGAAGACATTTTCTGTTCTATATACCAGCTAGCCACACAAATACAGTTAGCAAGGCTCCTTTATACCGATCTTGCAAATAGTTTAATATGTTTTGTAGTGGTTGTGATGTGGATCTTTATAATCTAACAGATTATGCACTTAAGAAACATGTTAATAACATATGCCAGAGATCCTATTACAAAATTAAAACTCATTTATGAGTTTAAAAATACCCTTTCTCCAGATATCAAAAAACTTCTCACAGAAAGTTTGGTTCTGTCTATCCCTGGATATCTTGATATAGTCTATGGACCATTTCTAACAAATTATAATAAATATAGATTACAAAAGTTACAGAATGTTTGTGTGAGGTATGTCAGGTGTCTGCCGAGGAGGGAGCATGTGAGTGGGCATGTGCTTGACGTTTATGGGCATAATATGGCTCAGAGGCTATACATTCATATGGGGTGTCAGATTCATAAAGTTTTAAAGTTAAGACAACCTATGTACTTGGCTGAACTGATTGTTCAGAGAGGCGACATGCACCAGGTGAATGTTCGTTTTCTGGATATCATATCAATCCCACACCATAGAACAGAATTTTTTAAATGCTGCTTTACATATCTGGTGGCTCATGTATATAATCGTCTTCCTCATGCCTTCAGGGACCTAAGTTTGGGTGCATTTAGGAGGCATCTAAAGGACTTTGCTTTGGATCAATCTCTGTCTCTCTGATTCTATATTTTATATTTTAAACTGTGATTTCTCATATTTTTTTGACAGATGAAAATAAAACTTTGTATGTCCTTTTTTAAGCTATTTTAGGTGCACTATTCAAGATGGCGGGCGAGTCGGATTGTGAATCAGAGAGTGGTACAAAAGATGGGAAAACCTCTGGTTTTCAATGCTGTGTTAAAAAAAACTGTAGTGTGTCCGTGTGCATAAACTGTTTCTCAATATACCATAATAGTTGTGTTAAGCGTATGGGCAAAATAAAAAGAGTAATAGATGAAACAAAAATTGTGTGCTGCACTTCGGAAGACTTGGCGGGAAATGACAAGATCGAAAGCAAGCTGTTTGAAATTGAAAAGGCTAAAATGAGTATGGAGATCGAATATCTCAAGAAAATGCTTGATGAGCTAGCAGATAAGAACAATATTTTAAAACAGAACAATGGTCTGTTAATTGGGAAAATAACTAACCTAGAAAATGGTATGTATAAACATAAACAAACGTTTCCTGTTCCATTTGTAGCCCCAAATACCCTGGCGACAGAGGCCAGTCTGAAGTTAGACGTTTCACCTGTAAACCGAGGCCACAAGGATGTTGCTAGTAAAACATATGCGGGCAAAACGGATGCTCCTCCGATTCAAGTAGCAACATCGCAATCGAGCCAACTACCAAAAGACAAAGAAGAATCTGACTGTAATCATAACCTCAACGATGACTTCCAATTCCAGCGGGAACAAAGGAGAAGACAATACAAAAAAAAGCGTCTGGGAAATGCACAAATTTCACCGGAAAATGAAAACAGTGGTTTTGCAGGCGGTGATAGAAAGGCCTGGATCTATCTCAATCGAATTAAGAGGCAAACCACAGAAGAAATGATAATAAACTATGTGAAAGGAAAGCCAGGTTTTGAAAATGAAAACATAATGGTCAAGGAGCTCCCCAGCGATGCAAACAAGCTGAAATGTTTTGTTTTAACTGCGCCTCTCAACCGTAAAGACGAATTGTATGATCAGAACTTCTGGCCTCTCCAAGTAGGTATAAAACGGTTCATATTTGCAAAGCATAAAGACTTTCTACAGAATGCGGGTAGTTTTTTATAGAAAACAACACCAACTGTGTACAAACTGCTGAACACGAGAACACAAATGCCTCGAGTCCACACACCAACAAACTGGAAGCAAATTTTTGCCTTTTTTATATAAACATATGGTCAGTTCGAAATAAAGTGGGGGAGATAGAGGCTTTTCTGAAGGTCCATAAAAACAGGTACAACATTCTCTGTTTTACTGAACATTGCATGTTGGAAGATGAAATAAAGCTCTTAAAAGTAGAGGGCTTCAAGATGGGGGCATATTTCTGCAGAACATCAAATAAACATGGGGGAGCTGTAATCCTCTTCGACGAAAATTGGGCAACTAAACCACTCGACAACATCATGAGTTGTTCAGTTGAAAGACATTGTGAAATTTGTGCTCTGGAAATTTTAAAACTAGATGTAGTTATTGTTGTAGTCTACCGTCCGCCAAATGGAAGTTTTAATGTGTTTTTAGATGTCATGAATGTTGTTTTAAATTATATATTTAGCCTGAAAAAATATGTTCTTGTCACAGGTGATTTTAACATACACTTTGAAAGGGAATATAATGAAAAAAATTGTTTTTTAGATGTTGTGGAGTCTTACGATTTTAAGCAGCAAATTTTTAGTAACACTAGGTTGGATCACTGTATTGATAATTTGTTCCTAAATTTTGAGTACCTGAATAATTTTGAATCAAATGTTTTTGACCCTGCATTGTCGGATCACTCTGCTATAGAGTTTCTTTGGAGGGTCAACTTTTTGCTGGACAGACCACACAAACAAAAAACAAATATGTATCGTCCCATAACTGATAGAGGCAAATTACTCTTTTACAATATGCTTGAAAATGAAAGCTGGGTGTTCTTAAACTGTGATATTTCTGTAGAGGATAAGTGTAATCAGTTTCTCGATAAGTTTTTAGCTTTGAGGGGTGTTGCGTTCCCTGAGGTTCAGCGGCGTTTGGGGAAATCCTTAGCGGGTGGAGTACAGTGGTTTACCCCACAGCTTCGGGTAATGAGGGAGGAGATTAGAGTGCTCAATGATATGTACTGGGAGTCTCGCTGTCCGCTGCTGCGCAGTGAACTGAGGGCATTGAGGGGTGTCTATAGGAAGGCAATTGCGGAGGCAAAGAAGTCCGCAACATCAAATTACATTATAAATGCAGATAACATTGCTAAAGCATCTTGGGATGTTATCAATACTAGCAGAAATAGATCTGAATCAGTTGTCCCAGATATTGAACCAAATGAGTTTAATGACTTCTTTGCTGACATTGCGGACAAGTTGGTTGCTTCTCTTGCGCGGCCGGATGTTACGTTTGATATTTACCTAAATAATGCTGGTACAGTGGATCCTAACCTTACTTTTTCTTTCAGACAGGTTACCTACAATGACGTTAGAAATGCAATAGATCGATTGAAGAATAAACATAGTCAAGATATTTATGAACTTAATATTATCCTTGTTAAATCCATGAAGGATGTTTTGATCGCTCCTCTTACGAAGTTGTTTAACGCCTGCATTAATGAGTGCACATATCCTCATGCTTTCAAAATTAGTAAGACCGTACCAATCTTTAAAAGTGGTGATCGCTCCTCTTTGAATAACTATAGACCAATTTCACTTATTCCTGTAATGTCAAAAATTTTAGAGTTGCTTCTTAAAAACCAACTATGTGAGTACTTTGAAACGAACAATCTCCTGTCTGCAGACCAGTTTGGTTTTCGAAAGGGAAAGTCCTCGGTGATGGCAGTTAATAAACTTTGCGAGGCCATAGTCGGGGGCTTTGAGGAGGGCAAATTTGTGGGAGCCACTTTTTGCGACCTCTCCAAGGCCTTCGACTGTGTCTCGCATGAAATCCTTCTGGCCAAGCTGAGGCATTATGGTGTTGCCCGGTGTGCTTGCGGTCTCATACAGAGCTATCTCGCAGATAGGCGACAAAAAACAACTGTTGATGGAGTGAGCTCGGAGAGTAGGGTGATGAGACATGGGGTCCCTCAAGGCTCCATACTCGGACCTCTGCTCTTCATAATATACATAAATGATATAAATTCTGCGCTGCAGCACAGTGAGGTGACATTGTATGCTGATGACACGAGCTTCTTGGTGGCTAATGGCGAGTTCAGCGCTTTGTGTGAGGAGGTTGGTGACTGTGCTGAGAGTGTAGGTGACTGGTTTCTTGCCAACAGGCTTTCTCTCAATAAATCCAAAACTGAAAATATAACTTTTACCTTAAGACGAGATGAGGGAATCAGTAATCCTACTCAGATAAAGTTTCTCGGAGTCATGCTTGACCCCAAACTTACTTTTGAGTGCCACGTAAATCATATCTCCAAGAGGATTACGGCTGGAATATACGTACTTAGAAATCTGTGTAGAACTGCCAACCTGAGGGTCACTCTAATGGCGTACCATGCTCTGGTCCATTCGGTTATTTGCTATGCTATGTTGGCGTGGGGACATTCGGCTCATGCCTCAAGAGTTTTTGGCCTACAGCGGAGGGCAGTGAGAGTTCTGGCTCATATCGGATACCGCGAGGACCCTAGGCAGTTTTATCGTGATTTCCGAATTTTGACCGTCCCATCACAATACATTTATGAATGCCTACTGTACATGCATCATAATCTGCATAACTTTGAGGCTCTAGGTGATACACACCAACATGATACTAGGCACCGCAACAATGTCAGGATTGATTTTCTAAGACTAACAACATCAAGGAATGCAACACTCTATTTTGCTCCTGTCTTTTATAATAAGCTGCCTGCCTCTGTAAGGGAACTAACAACCCAAAGATTTAAGTCTGTAGTTAAGAAGTATCTGTTGGGCCAAGTATTTTATCATTATAGGGAGTTTTTGGTCAGGGATGTTGGGAATGATTTTGATTTGCTTTGATTTGGAGGTGTGACATTATGTTTAACTGCTTAAAAATTGAAAATGTAATATATTTTAACCTAGTTTAAGCTGACATTTGAATTGTTGTCTGGATGTTATCCACCATAATTATTGTGACGATTGTAAAAATTTGCAAATTTGTGTGCATGATTGTTTAATAAATAAATAAATAAAATAAATAAATTATTGTTTTAATGATTTTAATAATTGTATTTTCAGATTTATCTGTGATTGTTATTATTTAGTTCATACGGGTGATTATTAAAATACGGCTGGCGGTACTTTTCACCTTTGCATTAATTGGTTATAAGTTTAAATTTGTAACTTTGAAGTATTGTGCAATAAAGATTATTTGAATTTGAATTTGAATATACCAATTTGAACCTAATTATAGACTGAGAGAAATCTGTGATTTGATGTGGATTTTTATCTCTCCTTGTTGTGTTGTGATGTATTGTTTGTCTAGTCTTATCACTGCTGGTCTAAGGCTTCTGAAATTATGTAATGTATTTTTTATTATCTATTATTAACTAATTTTTTTTTCTTATTTTATGCTAGATTTTATCAAGTATTTTTAACCGTTAATTTAACTAATTTGTCTTATAATTGGGTGTATTCCTGTTAGACAATAAATAATTTGGATTTGAATTTGATATCATAGAAAATTCCAATTCCATACAATATAATATGTGAGAGGATGACACAATAATCATTGGCTCGGATGGAGTCGAGCTAGTTGAGTTTTTAAATTTCTTAGAGAAATATCAAACAAATCAAGATTTGACTTGTTGCCCTGAAGAGTAAGTCTCACAATGGGAGAATGTATTCCATAATTATTATTGGACCTATGAAATGGCTGTCAAAAGGTATATTTGGTTCTGGTATTCCTTGGTGTCAAAAGGGGCTTTAAAGAGCTTTTCGACAATCTTGGACAAGGTAGGCAGCAGTGAAATAGGTCTGTGGCTAGAAGCAATATCTTCACCCTGTTTGAATATAGGAATGACAATGGCCCTCTTCAGCAAATCTGGACAATTGCCATTCAAGAACAATTTTTTGATACATTCGGCCCGTGATGATAGAGCTGCAGAGGATAGATTTAAAAATATCTTCGAAGGCATCTCATCCCAACCTGCAGATCTTTTGTTTTCAAGTTGGGTTAAAGTGTTTAGAAGCTCCTCAGCAGTAACAGGAGTAAAGTAAAAGGCATGAGATGCCACACACAAAAGTCAATGGGTCAGTATCATCAGCAGAGAGGCTTGTGGTAAGTTGAGAGGCAATGGAGCAGTAATAAGAATTTATATTATTAGCTTCCAATTTGGAACCATGTTTCTTAGATTCTTTACCCCGCAGGGAATTAAAACTATTTTCCATGCCTCTCTCTGATTGTTGCTTGCACATGCCAGTCTGCAAGTATAATACTTATTCTTAGCTGCCTTTAAAACTTTATGATAAGTATTACGGTGATTGTTAAAGTAGGCAAGGTAAATTGTTAGTCAATGAATATTTACAAATAGTACAGGGACATCTCATATTCTTGCTGAAACCCTTACACCCTTCATAATCCATGGCCTATCTATTTTTGGTTTCAATGTTAAAATGAAAAATGTTGCATTAAAAACTGCACAAGTTGTTGGTAAGAGGTAAGCAGCGGGTTATATCCACTGCACAATTAACCCCATCAACCCTTGAGCAAAGGTAGCAAAGTTTCTCCCACAAAAAAGCAGCCACGTCTTCTTCCCGCCCTAAGTTTATTGTTACTATTATTGAAATGAAACTTGCAGAAGACGCTTCTTTGTCAGACAAACTGGCATCCAACACCATATACAGCACATCACCACCCACATTCGAGCCTACATGGTCCAACACAGAGGAAGACCTCTGATTCACTCTTATAATAATTAATATGTATTTTCAGTCGATATGAGTATAATACTTAAGTTTTCTAGAGATCTAAAAGAGTGTAATTAATATTAAAGTCGCCCTGAATAATGACAGTTGCATGAGGTAGAATTCTGTTCAACAGAAATTCCAATTCCAACATGTTAAGAAAGACATCACAAATAGAAACAAGTTCTATTATGTGCAACTAAGTGGCACTTTGTGGCAACAAATAATCGCAGTGTGACCATTGCAATGGTACAATTTTGATTATTTCAATTGAATCATCATGACAAAATTGCTTTATGAAACCCAGGCTTTAGACTTAAAGGTATATATAAATAATCGTTTTTAAAAAATGACTGCATTTTTTTGGAGGTCTATTCTTAAAAATGTATTTTTAGAATGCATTTCCTATTCATAGAAATAATAAAATGAAGCAATTAGAAGGTTGTGTTTTATTAAGTAGGTATTTTATGACTTACCACGTGTACACTGGATGGATCCGCTAACCAGGCATTATACATATCTTCAACATACTGACCGGAACTTCCATTTAAAAAGGGTTCAGATGCTGCAGGTACATTATAGGCTCGACTTTGGCTACATGGAAAAGCAGCTGCGGAATTTTTTACCATCAACCATGCTGCAAACTTTTGACCAGGGGGCCCTGATATTGCATTTACTATCGTTCTTGCACGGTGCATATTTGATGTACTGCAAAATTTATTAATTAAAAACAACCTTTGAAATAAAGAGACTGTTCCCTTCTAAAATCGAATGTTAACCTTAACCTAGAAAAAGGTGACAAGTAATTCAAATCACCTTAATAGAAAATCTGGGCGTTTTATTAAAGTAAATAGATCAAGTATGTGTTTATTGTATTAGAAATAAAACAATCTGGAGAGCGATATCACGTGAAAAATAAATATTTTTGGCAACAATTTTTGCAGGCTAGTCAGTTTGCGAAAACGAACGCCATTACTTATTGAAGTTAAAAACAGACTTAAAGAAACAGTCAAGACACCTTTAAACTGATAGAAAAAAATATTAAAAACACACTTAGTATTTTAAATTATAGAAAAACCTTATATTTTCTACCTGGAAAAATTATTAATTATGTAACAAATGCTGGCGACCCCGATTTTTCACTGACAAGCACACAATTCCGCAGGAAATCCAATTATAATACCTTTTTTAACTTCTTAAATAATGGGCTACTTTAGTATTTTGATGTTCTTCAGCCCCACCTGCACACAGCTAACGGAGAGTGGTTTTAGTTCGAAGTTCTTTTGGTGTTTGATGCCGTCTCCGTCTGTCTAGTGCTAGTTAGTTTAGTTTAGTTTGGTTTTTCGTTCGGGAAATTTACGAACCGAATAAGTTACGTCACAATCCATTCGCGACTCATGAAGGCGAAGACTATTGAATACTTGACGTAGTTTATGACGTCATTTCATGACGAAAATTACCTAATTCCTGACAGAAAAAAAATATGTTGAAAGAAAAGGAGCCCGATCTGCTCGATCCTTGAATACTGCAATAATTTAGAATGTGATATGCGATTGTTTTTCGATGTTGCAAAAAACAGCACATTAACTCAAAATAGGTATGATGTACGCGGTGATCATTTATAATGTCCCCCTCGCTTAACTTTTTTGTTTTTCGCATTAGACCAGTGGCGTAACTACCATAAGACAAGTAAACGCAATGCGTTGGGGCCCCCCAGGCTTGGGGGCCCACTCATCCAGTGCCTAATGTTGAAGGTTTCTGTCAACTTAATCTAGGAACACCTTTCTGTCAAGCAAGGATTATTTTTAATCAAGTTCTGCATAATTTAATACCTAATGAAAAATTTTGTAACATCAGCGTCGCGTCGCGACACTCGTCAGTCGCAGATCAGGATTAGTTCTGATTTGATTCGCAGTGAGCGCCAGTGTCTTTTGGTTTGACATTCCGGGACTCCCGTTTTGTTGATATTTTAACCTGTTGCCAAGAACATTACCTTACCATTATCTTATAGTTTTAGTATTTGATACGCTAATTTTTCCTACGTTTTAAAAATGAGTGACCAGAAAAAAAATATAAAAGCGCCCGTAATTAAAAAAAAACTAAAAAAAGAAATGGAATTAGAGAAAAATTGCGAAAATGTTTTATGTTCGACGAAATCGCAGTCTGAGCCAAATTTGAAACCATTTACGTCCAAACGCGATGACATTAGGGACAATAATTATATTTCTCAAGACGAAGATCACACAGAATATTTGATCGGTATAACACAACTTCAAGTGGCTAAGCCACAGGCATCAGCACAAGCGACTTAATTTTTCTGTGTGCTAAAATTAAATAGTTCGATGAAGCTGAAATATCGTCAGACGCCGTAATATCAAGTAAAGACACAATACTCTAAAGTGATTTAGGTCATTTTGTTAATAAACCATTAAGATGTAAATGTGTAAAAAAAAATTAAAAAATTGAGCATTCAAGTAAAATTAGGGATGAAATAAAAGAAGCTGGGCGTATAAAGAAAAGTATACTAGATTTTGAGTTGAGTTGGTGTTCTTATCTATTAGGTTACATTAGGTGTTATCAGAAGTGAATTTTATTTCCAAAACTTTACAAAAAGAAACAATTGCTTTGGACGAAGCTAGTTCTGTTTTACTAAGAACAAAAAGCAATGTGGGAAAACTACCGTCAACGCTATAATGAGGTTCTAAAAGAAGCACGAACAACTGCTTCGAAATGGTACATTCCAACTAATTTTAAGAGTAGGCGACAAGTTATTAAAGAAAGTATCTGATGAATAAACTTTAGATCATCGCTTTGATTCTAGGGAACATTTTTGAAGTGAAAACTTCTTTAGGTGCGCTCTGCACTTTTTTTTTGTGGGGGTTGAATGAGACCCAGCCGTCACGTAAAGCCGTCACATAACGTAACGTAAGGCTGCATGTCCCCATATAGGTATAGGGATGAAATTTTCAGGGGATGTAGCCGGGGTAACAAGAAGATCCTGGACAAAACGGGACCACGTACCCCACCCCGTTTGGCCAAGGAAGGGTGCCACATGGAGGGCCACCTTAGGCCATACGGTGGGGACCGGGGCTCTAATCCTCTAATTTACGGGGGGATTTGGGGGTATCTCTACAACGAAGGCTCGGATCGAAATTCTGACAAACGATGACCCCGCTTGTTGAAGTTTTCACTTCTATCGTGTGGTTTAAGCACACACAAAATTTTAATTTTTTTTAAATTGGTGTTTTTTTTATCAGCTATTGACATTATACAGTATCAGTTAACAACTAGATTTACAGGGTTAAATAAGATAAGTGCTATCTTTTTCTTTTGCAACCTAAAAATCTCATAAATGCAACAAAGTCTAAAATCCTTAAAAGCTAAAATCAACAAAAATATTCTCAAATCATATTGCAAAATTTCTCTTTTACAATTTATAAAAACAGAGTTAAATCAAGAAATGACTGCAAAAAAAATGCTGATTTGAGCAAATTTACATTGACCTATTATTATTTTTGACCATGCCGATTATATTTGTGTCAGCTGAAGAATCTTTTAGTAAACTATTTAAGGAATCAACTAGGGCATGCAAGATCGATTTAAATATTTATCTTTAATTTCCGTCGAACGTGAAGCTCCCAACAAATTAGATCTTAAATATGCATATGAATTTGCAGTGTGTAAAACGAGAAAAAATCGTTTTAGATTTTAATAAATTTAGTCGAGTGTTGCTTTAAACTTCTTACCTAAATTTCATTAATATTTCCAACTTCGTTAATAACTATTGCTTGGCTAAGATTTAAAGTTATTTTAGAGTTTTGCCTTTTTTGATAAAAAGAAATATTTTGATGTTATATGTAAAATAAATAAAAAAATTAAAGCTGGTTGTTTCATTTTTATTTAGTATTCGTGAGTTGTGACGGAAAGGGGGGCCTACTT
>JAEQML010063608.1:0-22949 GCA_016904865.1 Pissodes strobi
ATTTAAAATTTGATACCGCCAGCTTGTAGAGGAGAAAAAGTGGCAATAAGAATGTGACATTTATTTTACTTTATCTCTTCAAATAAAGGCAGGAAAAAATAAAAATAAAATAGATGATTTTTGGTTTTTACGGATATCTCCGGAAGTAGACGGAATTTGCTAAATTTCTCGACGGCATGTCAATCACCCTTAAATTGCGCAACTTTGCCCCAATTTAACCGACCTCGTATCTATTACGGTTTTTGAGATACCCATACAAAGAAACGAATTTGTAGCACCCTGTATATTTTAGATTTAACCTTATATCATAAAAGTAACAATATAGAAACTAAATGGTACACAAAGCCCACTTTTTTAGGAATGTATCTAAACTACTATTCACAACAACAGATGTCCCAAAGAAAATCCGTATTAATTGGAGTGACAGACAGAGCAGTTATTATAGGAAAAAACTCAATTAATAAGGCCAAATATATCTTAATTAAAAAATAGTCGTCTTCAAAAAAAGGTGGATAACAACTCAGAACAAAGAAACAAAACTAATGATAATAAAAAAAATTCCATCCCATGTACAGGGTGATCCCCTATAATGTCGCCCCCCTTTAACTTTTTTATTTTAAGTGTCCCAAAAAAATTAAAAGTATGATTATGTAAGTACTGAAAAATACTGTTTTTCTGCGTATAAAAAATATTGGAAAAATGATCAGTATACAGGGAAAAACAAAAAGTTTTTTTTTTCAATGGAACACCCTATATATGAATTGTTTTTTCGATTTTTCGTAAAATTTTAAGGATATTTTGTCTATGGTGTTATACCTCTAGAGTTAGTAGTTTCACAGCTATAAACAGTTGAAAATCGGTACTTTGGCTACTTTTCACGTTGGTAGCAAGATCATTAGAGATGGAGTAAAATGAATTTCACATGTCTATCTTAACTTTTCAAGAGCTATCTGACGGTACTAACTGGCAGGCGGTACCATGGGTACCAAATCTGGTACCTCCGTAGGTACCATCAGTTAGCACCATCAGATAGCTCTCGGAAAGTTAAGATAGGAATGTGAAATTCATTTTACTCCATCTCCAATGATATTCTTGCTACCAAAGTGAAAAGGAGCCAAAGTGCCGATTTTCAACTGTTTATAGCTGTGAAACTACTAACTCTAGAGGTATAACATCATACATAAAATATACTTAGAATTTTACGAGGAATCGAAAAATAAATTCATATATGTATAGAGTGTTCGATTGAAAAAAATTAACTTTTTGTTTTTCCCTGTATAATGATCATTTTTCCAATATTTTTTATACGCAGAAAAACAGTATTTTTCAGTACCTACATAACCATACTTTTAATTTTTTTGGGACACTTAAAATAAAAAAGTTAAAGGGGGGCGACATTATAGGGGATCACCCTGTACAGGAACTATCAGAAACCTACATAAAAATTGAATGGCTGGGATTAAGTGTATTTCCCAACACAAAAATTTTATCCTGTGATTTTTTTGTTTTGTTTTTTTTTTAAATTAACATTCATATATTTTTTATTGATTTATGTTAGGTAGTTTTGTGGGTTTGCATTCGTGTTTTTCTGTCGTTTTGCTTTTATGTAATAGATTTTTGATTTAAACATGGTGTCCATAAATGGCCTTTCCAGAAATCAGATTGGATTATGGTAGAGTTAAGATTTGACTGTGAATAAGTAAATATATTTTTTTCTATATGTCTAAGTAATTTTAAGCAAAAACTTTGTCAACAAGGACAATAAGTAAGTTATATCATCAGCGAAAATAGAATTAATTTGAAATTTCGTAGGTAGGGCTATTTCGTCAATGATTATTCCACATATTATATATTCAGTACTATCCCTCTGTATTTCCAATCTTGTTTTCTTGCTTGCATGATTTGACTAGCTTTCCCTTTTTAAATTATTCTCACGCAAGTAAGTTTGTCCCTTATCACGTTTTCAACATAAAACATGTTAATAATGTCTATATCATATACTCTGTTGCATTTGAATGATGATGACAAAATTTATTAGAATTAGAAAAATGTTAATATATCTGCAGTAGTATCATTGTTTTCAGGTTATTCCGGAAATTGTAGTAAGTGAGGTGAGAACTGTGCCAGAATCTTTCCCAATTCCTTTAGTTATACCAAAAGCTCAACCCGAGGCGACACCTCAGTCACCGGCGGAGATCTCTGACATAATTAAATTTTCAAAAGACAATATTAACAACACGGGACGACCAACTACGGAGGATACCGACTTTTCAGCTTTAGTTCCAGAAATATCAACCCTTTTAAATGAAGGTTGATGCCAGTTCAGTTACTTGTCGCTGAACAGGCTTATAAAATGGCAGTATTTACTAGCGAACATTGGCTAATACCAAAGAGTCGATTTAAGGATTTAAATATTTCGAAAGCAAGCATTTTTGGCGAGTAATGTTCAAATCCTGTTGGAATAGCAGCGGGTTTTGATAAATATGGCAACGCAATCATGTGCCTAGAAGATATGGAATTTGGATTTGTGGAAATTGGATCTGTTACACCTTTATCTCAACCCGGCAATGAAAAACTAATTGTGTTCAATCTTCCACAGGACATGGCTAAATAGTTTTAATAGTCAGTGCCATACTGAATGGTTACAACGGGTAGAAAATGTCAAAACTAGCCCAGAAGGCTCCCATTATTGGTGTTAATTTAGGAAACAATAAAACTTTAAAGATCCAATTAAAGATTATGTTGACGGGATAAAAACTTTGCTACTGTCTCAGCTCATTTGGTTGTGAATATTAGCAGTCCTAATACTCCATATCTAAGAGATCTTCAGAATAAAGAAAATCTTAAAGGCCTCTTGAAAGTTGTAGTTGCAGATAGGAATAGTTTGAATTGCTATTAAAATTAGCACCAGATTTAACTTGCGAGGAGAGGAGGAATACTCTAAAATTATTAAACAAAAAGAATGCAAGATAGATGGTCTAATAGCATGTAACACGAGAGTGCAATTACCTTCACTGACAAGTAAACATCGGAATGAGATTGGTGGACTTAGTGGAGCGCCACTAAAAGAATCTTCTACACAAATGATATTAGAAATGAGCAAACTTACAAATGGAATGATATCATCGGCATATCGGCTGGAAAGGACTCATATGAAAAAGTCTGGAGCTAGCCTAGTTCAAATTTATTCATCTGTGATATATAACGGTCAGCCTATAGTTTCTAAAATAAAACTAGAGTTGTCAGAATTAATAGAAAAAAATGGTTATAAGAATATAAGTAAAGCTAGTAGAAAAAATGTTGAGTAATACTTAAACATTAAAAATGTTTTATTTTGTACAAAATACATTCTTCTTCGAAAGACATCGCGCATGTAGGCACTAAAGAGTCTAAAATAATGCACACTGCAGAGAAAATGTCAAAAGAACAACCTAAAAAGAAACCTTCATTGTCGAAAAGTATTTTAAGAGGAGAAGCTGCTTTGAGAAACAGTCCTGAAAAATCGTCTCATAAAGATCCGAATCGAGTGATGCTACAAGCTGACCCCTCTTCGAATGCGGGGAAACACCCAGCACTAATCTGGCTGTAATATGCCCGTGAACATTGGAACCAAATTTGATGAAGCTTTCCAGAAGGCGCCGAGAATGCTGACGAGAATTTTGCAGAGTTTAATCCTTATATTAGGTAGGTTCGTTAAAATCAAATCGTTTAAGTAGAAAACCGTATTCCAAACCTAAACAATAACATTTTTTTTTAGTTAAATTCAGTATGAAAATAACACATGTATGTGTGCAACTAGAATTTTGATGTGTAAACATCTTACGCGGGGTAAATCTCGGCAAATGGGGGGACGGAAATGTGTGGACGGAATTTGTAAACCAATTGTGACATTAGAAGCTAGCTAATCCAGAACGGCCGTGAAGGATTTTTATACAATTCTGCCATTTAAAATCGTTTTTAAACGGATTTTAGACGATAAAAAAGCATATTTTAAATTAAACGAACCGTTAAAAGTATTATTCAGATGCCCAGACGTTTAAAACAATATTCAGTCATGGCCCTCTTCTAAAATTTGCAAAGTTTGGTTATTGACTTTCCCAAATCAACGATGACTGACTAGCTGGTAGTGAATAAGCTGTGTCCATAGGTTGATGTTATTCTTGGTGGCATTTGATTTTTTAAAAATAACTACTAATAAGGGAAATATTCATTATTTACGACGTTTATCTGATTTAGGTTGTTCATTACTCTTTATCTCTATATACAAAAAAACAAGTTTTCTTCCATATCGTTTCGTGGTGTAGTAGTTATCACGCGTGGCTAACACGCGGAAAGTCCCTGGTTCATTCCCGGGCCGAGAACACGGCTTTTTGATTTCCTAAATAAATAATATCTAAATGTTTATTTTTCCCAATAATAAGTCCCGTGTAAAGGATGTCTCCTAAGGATTGTCCGAATACCTAATTCCCTATAAAATAAGTTTTAAGATACAGATAAATAGAGAAGAACAATAATATATAGGGTACTGCATTAAAAAAAGAAACAAAATTTATATTGATGCATTATACTGAAATATCCTGTAGGCTGTAGGTACAGCAAAAATGTTCTTAGAAAACGGCAAAAATTGGCGTAATTTTTAAAATAACTACTAATAAGGGAAATATTCATTATTTAAGACGTTTATGTGATTTAGGTTGTTCATTACTCTCTATATACAAAAAATTAATTTTGTCAGCAAAACAGTTCGTGGTGTAGTGGTTATCACATATGCCTAACACGATATTGATAAAGGTACGCAAGGAATACCTTTAATCGACAAGGATGGTTTTAAAACACCATTTAAAACTATTTCTTTTAAGAAAGCGTTTATTGCACCAACTACTAAATTTTGAGCAAAATGCCCCTGTTATTGAATTGACAAATCGGTTCGACATTCTTCCGAAAGACGCTGAACCCGAAACTAGCGAAGCGGAAAGTATGACATCTACTCATACCTCGACCACAATCAGAAAGCCAAAGGCGAAAACAGCCATCCGAAGAACAAAACCTGTTGAGACGGAGACTAAAAAACAAAATAAACCACCGCCAATAGTTATTAAAGCAAAAATAGGCACCCACCAGGCACTAGTAGAAATTCTGAAAACTCTACAAATTGAAAAATATAACGTAAAATATGCGAGATATACAACAATCGTATATTGTGAATTAACCAGAGGCTGGTTGACGTTAAAAAGAGCGTTGGACAAAGAAGAACAACAATATCATACATATGCTGAAAGGGGCATGAAAACACACGCATTAGTGCTTAAAGAGCTGGATGGCGATATATCCATAACGGAAATTAAACGCGAACTGAAAGAAACATATAGTATGGACACCAGTGAAATATACACTATGAAGAAAACGAGGGATGCACTATTTTTAGTGGTAGTAAGCAATCAATATACGGGAAAAAGATTAAACCAGGAGTGCAAAACCTTGTTTAACATCAGGATCACCTGGGAAAATAGGAGAAGCGCCAAGGTGCAATTCCGAAAATATAAAATGTGCAAACTGTGACGGTGAACACCGCTCAATCGATGAGCGGTGCCCTGTGTATATATTTAGGATTAATCAACTAGAACCTAAAACATTAGCAACGAACCAAAAACAGCAACTCGTAGCAGCCCCTCAACCAGCAAAACCGGCATGGAAGGGGAAAAATCAACTTCTTGGCGTGACTAACCCGTCTGAAACGCATGTCAACCAGCGTAAAGGATGCGAAGTAAACAAACAGCCCCCTACCGCCCCTCCAGGACCATCCACCTCGACGTATGATAAGGGTTTTCCAGAAATGCCTAGAAATAAGAATAAAATACCGAATCACGTAAGTAGTGCTTCGATTATGGGGACCAATTTCCAAGAAATAAACCAAAAAATTTCCGAAATCAATAAACTTGTCAATCTTGATGAATTACTGAAAGCCTTGGACCATTATCTTAATATCTTAATTTCATGCAGAGGTGATAAAATCGCCATTATGCATCAATCAATAAAATTTTTCACTGAAGAACTTCAAAATTTCGATTTTTAAATGCCGAGAATCCTATGTTGGAACGGCAATAGTATAAAGTCAAAGAAAGGAGAATTTGAACATTTTATACGAGATAACTCATTCCATATAATTTTTCTATTAGAAACAAAACTTGCATTACACGATAAACTAAAATTTACCGGATATTCCGTCGAGAGAGCCGACAGACCGAATGGCCGTGGGGGAGGCGTGGCCTGCCTAATCCATAGATCCATCCAATATAAAAGGGTTCATGGGCTAGGAACTGCAGCAGAGTACGTCTGCCTGCAGACGGGAGATGACCTATGGATTAGTGGAGGATACGTCCCCCCCCCCAACACGTGCTCACACGAGACGATATCCTTACATTTTTTCCCAGAAACACTAAAGCGTTATTACTTGGTGATTTCAATGCGAAACATGTTAACTGGAGTGATTATAGAAACAATCAGAGTGGCTACCCGCTCAACAATACTATAATTAACAATCCAGAATTACAACTCTTAGTGACCCATATTCCTACACATTACGGTCGAAATTTTGCACCCACATACATAGACATCAATAAAGGAATTAACCATATTTCTAACCTGCGAGCGATCGAAGCGTTAAATTCCGATCATTTGCCAATTGAAGTAACTATAAACAATGCCTTGATTACAAGACCAGAAATGGTATTTTCATACAAGGACTTCAATTGGCGAATGTTCCGAGTGTACCAACTAACAAATGTTCCCAGGCAGATTGAGGCAATAGAAGACCTGGAGGGAGAGGTCCGCAATTTGACTGAGAACATTCAAAGCGCCCGGAATGCCACTGTCCCTAAGATCCGTATTAAAAATCGAGTAAAACCACTAACTAATAATATAATTGAAGTTATTAATCACAAAAATCGAATTAGGAACAGGTGGCATCGCACGCACACACTCATGGACGGACTAATGGTTAAAACTCTAACAAACACCATCAAGACATTAATTAATAAACATAAAGAAGCATGCTGGCTCGAATATATAAACAGTTTGGGTACCAGAGATAACTCTTTGTGGAGGTTAGCGAAAAGCCTGCGCAAGGATTGGGAAACGATACCAGCATTAATTGACAGAGACGGACAACAAAGGTTCAAAAACACGGAGAAAGCAGAGATTCTGACGAACTACTTGGATGCAATACATAACGTCCCTCCCAATATCACCCCTGCACAAATCAACATTACAGAATCCGTGATGGCTTTTAACACCCATAAATACCCCATCCCACCCCAAAAACTTAAATCACTGCACTGCACTGCACTGGGGCCGATCAATGACAGTTTGTGACAAGAGGGGCTGCATTGTATTGGCTGGCAGGAACGTCAAACTGGTGAGAGGAGTTTGATTACGGGGAGTGACGCCCCCGCCATTCCGAGTTGCCATGGGATATGGCCCATCAAATCCCATCGTCCTCCCCCAGGCTGGAGAACACCGAAGTACAAAGTCTGGGGCCGATCAATGACAGTTTGTGACAAGAGGGGCTGCATTGTATTGACTGGCAGGAACGAGTGCAAGCGTGTGATCGACGAAACTAAGGACAAACACAATCAAAGGATCAGGAATAAACTTTTGCAATGCCCCAGTGGTTCCAGGAATTTCTGGTCGGTAGCAAAGGCAGTAAGTAACAACTTTACAAAAACGTCTCTCCCACCTTTGACGGACGAACGTGGCGACTACAGCCAAGGAAAAAGCAAACATGCTCGCAAAATGTTTTCATCGCACTCTACCTTAGACGTGCCCCAAGGCAAGACTCTCCCCACTATACCGAACATCAACACTACCATGGCAGAAGTTTTCTCACCGTGATATTCGCAAAATCCTTAAAGAACTAGATACGCAAAAGGCATCAGGACCGGACGGAATACCTGCCATCGTGCTAAAGAACTGCGCCAACGAACTAACACCCGTTTTTTCCAGGCTTTTTTCTCTTTCTTACAGAAAAGGGATTTACCCATCCTCCTGGAAAGTCGCTCGAGTGCAACCTGTTCCAAAAAAAGGCAAGAAAACCACGCCCTCAAACTATCGCCCAATTGCCTTGCTTCCAATAATCTCCAAAGTCATGGAACGTGTAGTCAACCAGCAACTACTCAAGTACCTCGAGAGCAACAGAATAATCAGCGATAATCAATACGGCTTTCGCAAAGAGAGATCGACAGGAGATATATTGGCCTATGTCACTCATATATGGAGTAGGGCAATTGAAAACTACGGAGAGTCTCGAGCGATTGCGTTGGATATTTCAAAGGCATTCGACAGAGTTTGGCATGACGGACTGCTCAACAAACTGCCGTCCTTGGGACTGCCCGCCTCTCTGCAGCTGGCTGGCCAGTTTCCTTAAGAACCGATCCCTACACGTTGCAGTCGATGGACACATCTCGGACACATTCACCATCAACGCGGGCGTGCCTCAGGGCGCAATACTTTCACCAACTCTGTTCCTCATCTATATTAATGACCTGCTGATCGAAACGAATAATCCTGTTTACAGTTTTGCAGATGACAGTACCCTTGTCTCCCACTTTAGATCAGAAAAACCCTTACCAGCGACTGAGACTCATCACCGCAGACAGGAGCAGATTACAGCAATTAATCAAGACCTGGAGAAAGTTCAAACTTGGGGCGACCGAAATTTGGTCCAGTTCAATGCAGCAAAGACCCAAGCAGCAACGTTTACTAAGAGGGCCAATACAGCGGGCCCTGACATCATTATGGCAGGATCGACCATTTCTTCATCCTCGTCAATCGGGCTGCTGGGTGTCTCGATCAACAGCAATATGTCATGGCATGACCATGTTGCTAACATCGCAAAATCAGCCTCCCAGAAGCTTGGTGCGCTATTTCGCAACAAAAAACTCTATACACCGCAGCAGTTGCTCTTGCTGTACAAAGCGCAAATAAGACCGTGCTTAGAATATTGCTCACATATCTGGGGTGCCGCACCAAAACATATCCTAAAGCTGCTGGATTCCATTCAGATGAGGGCTGTGCGTCTCGTCGGCGATCCGGAGTTGACCCGGAATCTGGATAGTCTGGAACATCGCAGACATGTGGCCGAGATGTCTCTGTTTTACAGATACTTTCACGGCAGATGTTCCCAGGATTTGGCCCGCATAATCCCGCCCCTGGCAACTCCTGTCAGACAGTCCCGACAGACGGCAGGAGCGCACCAGTTCGTCGTACAACTAGAAACACCTGGAACATCGCTCTACCAGAACTCCTTTGTCTGGCGCACTGCATCACTGTGGAACTCACTTCCAGGACATCTGTTTCCCACTAATTACAACCTACAAATATTCAATAACCGTGTCAATCAACATCTTCGCACACACACCGCTTGTCGAGCGCCATAGGATCTCCCTTTAGTGTGTGTGCCACTGTCATAAAAAAAAACCCACGTAATGTAATTGACGTCATTAGGAGGCTCCCAAATAATAAAGCACCTGGACCTGACACCATCACCTATAATCTTATCAAAAACTTACCGCGCAAAGCGATAATTCAATACACTCAAATTATCAATGCCATAATAAGATTGCAACATTTTCCGCAATCCTGGAAACAAGCGTATGTGGCAATGATAAAAAAAACGGGTAGAGATCCAAAAGATCCCCAATCCTATCGGCCAATATCACTTTTAAACACACTTAGCAAAGTAACCGAAAAGCTAATCTTATCTAAAATTACAACAACAATAGAATCCCTAAACATCATCCCTCCTGAGCAATTTGGTTTTAGGCCGGGGCATAGCACCGAAATGCAAGCAGCGCGCATTGTCCAAAATATTTTTGACGGCTTCAACGCTGAACAAAATACAACAATGCTGCTACTCGATATCAAACGTGCGTTCGACAGGGTGTTGCATGAGGGGCTAATATACAAGCTTTTTGCAGTATGTGGGCTGCCCTTGTATATTACGGCCCTAAGTAGTTAGGAAGGCATACTATGTAAGCCATCAACTCTATTTAATAACTAAACCCAGGTCAATATTAAGCCCCAGAAACAAACTCACAATATACAAAAGCATTATAAGACCAACACTACTGTACGGCTCAGCGGTATGGTGTCAGGCCAGTGCCACACAAAGGCAAAGGCTTCAATTAATTCAAAACCGCTTCCTAAGGGGAGCTTTCTCAGCTCACAAAATCACGCGAATCCGGGAACTACATGAAATGGCTCGCATTGAAACCATTAGTGAACGCATAGACACCATGTCGAATAACTTTTACAAGTTTCGCTTAAATAGCTCCCAGCTAACGAATACACTAATGAACCTGAGATATGACCCAAACAATCATATCAAGCACGGGCCGATTTACAAAAACTTACAAATATTCTATGAACAATTCCATCCCCCTTAGAGCTAGAAGACAAAACCAAAATCAGACCTCTCCCGTCGGAGGAGTCCATGTAAATATTGTAAATTCTGTACATATTATGCATACAACTAATTTTAGGTCTAGAAATAAGGTATTTGGAAACTTTGAACAATAATAACACCAAAGAAATCTTAAAGAGGTTTTTTCTGCTGTTTTTCCTCTAAAGCTTTATGGACTGTACACATATACCTTGAACATTTGACCCACAGCACTGTAAATAAATTATTGATACTTCCATAAAAGGAGCCTGAGCTCCAGAAAATGGTACCCGATCGACGCACTGCATACGCATTACATTTTAATTATATGGTTACTAGCAGCCAGCCCTCGGGTGATAATAGCGCCCCATTTCTTATAAATTAAGTAAGGGAACATGCGAACTTATTGTTAAATGAAATGTAAGCATATGAAATACTGTAAAAATGGAAATAAATAGTTGATGATGATGATGATGCCTAACACGCGGAAGCTCCGCGGTTCGTTCACGAGCGGAAGCGCTACTTTTTTATTTCCTAAATAAATATGGAAACATTTATTTTTCTCAATAATAATTCCTATATAAAGGATGTCTCCTAAGTATTGTCTGAAAACTTAATTCCCTATAATAGTATATTATGATATAAGTGTATAAGAGGGCCTTTAAAGCACGCGCGACATATTTCAAAACACGACGCGCAGCGGAGTGTTTTGTAAGTCGCAAGAGCTTTAAAGGCCTCTTATACACGTATATCATACGCTATTTTTTATTACGAATGCATCATAATCTCAAAAATGTTTTAAATATTAAACTTAAGGGATATATTGACGAATATATTAATCTGTCACATTTGACATGATCAAATGTTTCTATAGCAACCTTTAAAAAAGTAGGCGCATCATAAACATCATTTTAAGCACGCCGCAGCGTGCGATAATCGTTGATTATGATGCATGCGTAATAAAAAATAATTTTTAAAATACAGATAAATAGAGAGGAATAATAATATCAGGGTACTCCATTAAAAATAGAAACAAGTTTTATATTGATATATAATATTTGAGATATCCTGTAGGTATACAAGAAACAAATGTTGTTTCTAAATCACATCGTGGTGTACCGTGCGTTCAATTTATCTTGATAATATTTTGGTTCACTGTAACTTTTTTGTTTTTATAGTTGGTGGCTAAGTTTTTTTCTAAGTTACAGATAAAACAAAACACTTAAGAATTTTCTGACATATAAGCCTACTTTATATTTTCTTAAATGGAACAGCCTGTATGTTAGTACATTTTTGGACTTTCTAGAGAAATCACATTTCGTGTATAATATCCTATACCTATCTTAAACTGTTTACGAAATATTGACAGTTGAAAGGCGGGCATTTTGACACTTTAACGGGCACTAAAATATAAACCGCACGAGATGAAAGAAAACGGTTTGCACATTCCTATCTTGGGTTTTCATAAGCTATCCGAATGATAGTAACTTTGAATTTAACCGGATGTTTAAAAGTTCCTGTTAATTTTATCCGCGGGTTAAATTCGAAGATACTGTCTTTCGATAGTTTATGAAAACTTAAGATAGGAATGTGCAAACCGATTTCTTTGATCTTGTGCGGATTAGAATTTAGAGCCTGTCAAAGTGTCAAAATACCCAACTTTCAACTGTCAATATTTGGTAAACAGCTAAAGATAGGTATAGGATATTATACACAAAATATGTTTAGATTTTTCTAGAGAGTCCAAATATGTAGTAATATACAGGGTGTTCCATTTAAAAAAATATAAAGTAGGCTTATATGTCAGAAAATTGCTAGTGTTTTGTTTTATGTGTAACTTAGAAAAAACTTGGGCACCAACCCTACATTTTGTTTTTTTGTTTACCTTAATATCTTTAATAACAAAAAACTTACAGCGAATCAAAGTGATATCAAGATAAATTAAACTCACGGTACAGGTTGTCATGTACAGGGTGCCCGATTATAAATGCCCCTCCCCTTTAACATTTTTATTTGACGTTGGGAAAAAAATGTCAAATACAAAAGTTGAAAGCTATCTCGTGGTGCATATTTTAAAAATATGTTCAATTATACAGGGTGCTTCATAAAAACCTGGCGTTCGTTTTTCGACTTTTCTTAAATAGAATGCCCGGTATATTATTCTATTTTTCAATTCTACTCAAGTAGAATTGACATCTTTTGTAATGTAACAATCATTTGGATATGCTCGTTCCAATGTCAGTAATTTTGAATTTTCTGTAACAATTCGCGGTTAAATATCCAAAAACTATTAATTTATTTTCTTACATTTGCAAACTCCAATATAGTCTAGCACACCATTGGAATTATTTTTAATGTAATTGATTTGTCTACGCTATTGGACTGGAGGCATACAAGCAAGGATTTAATAAGGAAAAGTATATATGGTTGCCGGTATCTTGAATTTAATGTGCATCTATTCATTTTACAGCCTTTTTTTAGTTTGTGACATAACTAGGTGCTTTGTTTTGACAGTTACATAATTCAGAATGTTTTGTGAAGGAGATTTGATCGAGTTTTTCGCGGAATTTTCTAATTAGGAAGGAATTCATGGTTACTTAGGTGGTTGGTGAATTGACCTCGTATCGACTCGGATAAGGTAGGTTGATCTCGTGTCATCCTGCGGAAATGAGTTTTTATGAGTCTGGGTGAATAAAACCGATGGTTGCTGAAGCACGAGTCCCTTTTCGATAGACCTTCAGGCCTAAAAGGTGTAAAGGCGGTGACGGAGGCGTCAAAATGTTTTTTAAAATTCCCTAGAAATTGATAGCAGCTAGACTGGATTATAATAGTTTTTGACTCCAATGGCATTTTAGTATGGATTAGCCGACACTGAAGAATGAGCCTACCAACAGGCTCTTAATTCTACTTGAAATTTATTCTTAACTCTAGCTACTTAATTTACTATAATCGTAACTCCGACGTTAATGAATTCCTAAATTTGATCTGGTTCGAGTGATAGGACTAAATTTCAATTCAAATGGGCAAATGAGGAGACTATAGGAGAGGATCAGGAGATTCACGGACGCCGTTCCATTTTAATCGTAGCCTGGTGGGTAGCAATGTAATTGTTGGTTGGTAAGTGGAGATTACATGGTCGGGATGACTCCGTGGTTATGAAGCCACTTTGCTGAAGAAGCGTATTGGAGCCCCGAGCATTCTCGTCTGGAATAAGATAAGTGATCCTTTTTACCTTTTAAAAATGTTTGCACAGATCCTCATCATTTCATCTTTTTAAACAGAAAAACCAACATTTCAAAATTTAATTTTAAGTATCTTTACCGTATCTCATAGATTTATCTTACCTTTATCTTATCTTTGATTTATCTTGTATATTTACCTTATTGTACAGCTATCTTACCGTAATCTCAAAACGAGATTATACATCTTTAACTTTAAACCTCGTAACTTGGATGTTGATCTGATCAATCAAAATAATTATCTTTAATGAGTACTCTGTATTATAGTGATTAAATATTCTGTAGATATTCGGTGTTAATCTTTGAACATTTCAATTTGTAATTTTTGGTAATTTGTTATTCGTTAATTATCCTTACTCTAAGTACTACATAACAAGTAGTGATATTATTTGGCTATATTTAAATTTTTCAAAGATAAGCTTTGCCTTTAATATAAATTGAATTTCTCTCAGAGACGTCTGATAGATTTAAAAATATTTCCTGATTTTGACAGATTTTCTAAATATCATAGGTAGGTAATCGAGGTTCTTGATAAGTATTGCTTATTTTATATTATCTATACTTCTGTACAGATTATTGATTGGTAAAACTGTTGATTACAATTACTTTGGGATTATGTAATGAAATATTTTTTACTTATTAATGGGCTGACGTAACTTATGGGCTATTCGCTTATCAGAACCATTAATTTTAATTATGGTCGTAAAGAAAATTTCATATACTACGATCTCATTATATTGTAATCGAGGATCAGTCTTGTTAAGTATTGCTTATTCTATCTTACCTATGCCAAGCGTAATTGGTGGTTGGAATTAGGATGTAATTTTGATAAGATACTTAGTAGAGTCAAAGATTATTATTAACATTTTTGAGGGAAAGAATATCTTTTATTTCTTGCGTTTACTTTCCTTACATTGGTGTATTATTATGGATAATGAATATGACAATTTAGCTTATCTTTTCTTATCTTTCGGTCTACTTTAGATCTGGCGCCCATACTTAATTGAATTTTCAGAATTCAAACTCACACCCCTAGTGCCACCGCAATAAGACGTGTCTGAGCAGCGACATGGTTCCTCAAGGAACGTTTAACTTTTACTTTTATTTATTCAAATAATTTCAATTAAAATCAAAACAACAATTTTAAAAATTCAAAAATAAAAGAGAAGGGTCGAAATGTTATAGTAATAAATGCTATAGCTCTAAATTCAATTGTTTTTGAGATATTAAGATCTGAAAAATTACATTTTCATAACTTTGGAATCCAAATGGCTGAACTTGTAGCAAAACGGACTGCACTTTCCTATCTTAGTTTTTAATTATCTATCATCATAAACCGGAAGTTAGTTTACCGGTTTTGGACAACTTCCTGTTTACCCGGAAGTTGATATCTGATGATAGATCATTAAAAGCTAAGATAGGAAAGTGCAATCCGTTTTGCTCCAAGTTCAGCCGTTTGGATTCCACAGCTATTCAAAGTGATGAAAATGTAATTTTTCAGATCTCAATATCTCGAAAACAATTGAATTTAGAGCTATAGCATTTATTACCAAAGATGTCTAGATACTTGAGTGGAATTGAAAAATAGAATAATATACAAAGCAAAATTTTGAGAAATCGGATCGTCAAAAACAAATTACTTCGGTGGCTTAAAATCGTGCCAAATCTCAAATTGCTACTCGTAATCTTTTGTGAGAAAAAGCTAAATACCTAAAATACCGAGCGTGACAAGCCTGACGCGTGACGGCTTAGTCTTTTTCACTACCCAGAAGTAATATTAGACATTCTAATGTAAACGTTACAAATGTAACGCACGTCAGGCGGTATCTGTGTTTTGCAGGCTGTCTGTAACCGTTAGTGTATATCTTTTATACGTGTTCTTTCTAACGCCAGGCAACCAATTCCAGCCTATATTCAGGCGTCGCGCGGCCTAAGGTGGCATTAGATTTTCATGTCGAGGATGTCGAATTCGATATGTTTACACATCAGTGTCTCGAGTACTAGCAGACTCGCTCAATAATTTTTTTTATAGGTCAACGATGCTGAACTAATGGAACCAACTGACAAGTGGTAGCAAATGCGCAAGGATGGAGGATGATAATATTCAAGTTAAAGACATATTTGCCAGTAGAGGAAACCATTGCGAGATCGAGAGGAGACTGAACAAAATTTTAGCCTACATTACGGAGCTGTCATCAGACAGTGCCCTGCCCATGAAACCTGGCAAGCTTAATTATAGGTCAACGATGCTGAACTAATGGAACAAACTGACAAGTGGTAGCCAATGCGTCAGGATGGAGGACGATAATATTCAAGTTAAAGAAAGATTTGCCAGTAGATGAAACCATTGCGAGATCGCGAGGAGACTGATCAAAATTACAGCCTACATTACGGAGCTATCAGGTAAGGCCCTGGCCATGAAACCTGACAAGTTTGATTATAGGTCAACGATGCTGAACTAATGGAACAAACTGACAAGTGGTAGCCAATGCGCCAGGATGGAGGACGATAATATTCAAGTTAAAGAAATATTTGCCAGTAGAGGAAACCATTGCGAGATCGAGAGGAGACTGAACAAAATTACAGCCTACATTACGGAGCTGTCATCAGACAGTGCCCTGGCCATGAAACCTGACAAGCTTGATTATAGGTCAACGATGCTGAACTAATGGAACCAACTGACAAGTGATAGCAAATGCGCCAGGAATGCCAGGATGGAGGACGATAATTTTCAAGTTAAAGAAATATTTGCCAGTAGAGGAAACCATTGCGAGGACGAGAGGAGACTGAACACAATTACAGCCTACATTACGGAGCTATCAGGCAGTGCCCTGGCCATGAAACCTGACAAGCTTACCATTCTACTGACGGCCGTAGCGCATATGAAGACTCTTAGAGGCACCGGCAATTCAAGTACAAATTGTACATACATGCCATGCCGTCTTTATGATCGACCAACAGTTTAAGCGTCTAATTTTGGAGGCTGCAGATTGATTTCTTTTCGTTGTGAACTATGATAGTGGATGAGTGTTGCAGCAATAAATGTCGCTAATTTCAATCAGGATTTGAAAATGTATTTGAACGCTGCGAGCGATGTTAGCAAAGGGCATTCCGCTGTTATGTCGAAGTCTTTTGTGAAGGCCAAGGGAATTGACGTGGATGCTGTAGCTTTCGATGGAATTATATTATGCACCGCGGTGTGGGAGTCCGTTTAATATGCAACTGATCGCTAAAGATAATGTGCGTAGAGTCATTGAATGCAACATAAGAGTGTCACGATCCTTACAAAACTACCGCAGTTTTCTTTTTCAGGATTGGCTGGAGCGAACTTTATGTTGGAAGTATATGTACTTGATTTAGTTTTCCCAAGAATTCTATATTATTATCAGTTGGAAGTTATTATTTCAGAACTTACCTTACTACAGCGTCCAGTTTCACCCCGAGCACATGGCAGGTCCTCAAGATTTAGAATGTCTATTCGATGTATTTTTGGATGCGATGAAAAAAGGAACAAAAGCTACAAGAACTATTAAACAACAGCTGACACATAAACTAATTTATGTTAGTAATGTGCCTAACAAGCTGGAGAATTTGATTACTGTGGATCCCAGGCTAGCAAAGCTTTAAAGGATGAAAACATCCAAACTCTTGTAATCAGTCCGAACATTGCCTGTCTACATGATAAAGTCTACTTCTTGCATTTAGTTCCTGAATACATAGAACAAGTTTTATGATCTGAACGGTCAGACGCTGTGCTTCTAACTTTCGGTGGTCAGACTGGCGATGGATTGAACTGTGGAGTAGAACTTCAAGAAATGGGTGTATTCGATAAATACAACTGTAAAATTCTTGGCACGCCTATTCAAGCTCTTATTGAAACCGAAGATAGAAAGGTGTTCAGCGAAAGGATTGCGGAAATCGGTGAAACAGTCGCTGGTCACTCCCAGTATGGCAGGGTACTCCGTTCAAGAAGCTTTGGTTGCTGCGGAACAACTAGGATACCCAGTTATGGCCCGCCTGCTGCTTTTTCTCGTGGAGGATTAGATTCAGGTGAGTAACTTGGTTTTCAGATTCATGGATTCTATGTTATTAAATGTGTTATTTCCAAGTGTACCGGGAACATTTTACTTTAACTTTAACCCCTTGATCAAAGCTCTTACAAACGTCCTGCGCCATATCATCATGATACGTTTATCACTCCATTAGAGGTCATACAAGTCCGATGCGAAGCAAAAGCTTGGAACGAGAAAATCCAGGTTGTTGTAAATATTCTCGGTACAAAAGAATTTCAGAGCATGGCCAGATAAAAGTTTGACATTATTCGTATCTATAAAATGGTTATTTTCTATACAATTTAGAACATTTTAACTAAACAATTTTATAACCCTACATTAGAATTAGAAAAGGAGCCGTTTATTATCAATTATTTACCGAAAATTACAGATAAAGTTTCAAAAAATAAATAAATAAATTTGGCTGTAAAACAATTCAGGTTAATAAGAATAATCTAGGGAGAAGACTAATAAACAATAAAGACAAAATTGACAAGCAATCTAAATATAGTGTTTACAAAATAAATTGTGTGAACTGTGAAGCTGTATACGTAGGACAAACTAGTCGAAACTTAAATATTAGAATTAAAGAACACAAAAAATTGATTTAACATAATATTAAAAACTCTGGCTTAGCAAAACATTTTATAGAAAATAACCATTTTATAGATACGAATAATGTCAAACTTTTACACACGGAAACAAACATCAAAAGGCTGAACCTTTTGGAGTACCTAGAAATCTAAAAGTCACAAAAACAGACGTTTTAAATACGAACGACCAACTGACCTGCTCTTTAAACACCTGCATAATTGACAGTGCAATGAAAACAAAATACCGTCAGGCGGTTTAGTAGGGTATAAAAATTTTAGATTTTAGTATATAACTACTCTTGATAAAGGCCTCATCAAGCCGAAACATATGTAGAGAAAAATATTTCATTAAATTATAATGAAACATCTAAAAGCAGTGTACTAATTATTCCTAGTATTATTATTCAGCGATGTTTCACAAGGATCCTACCGCCGAAACTATTCATTGTATAAACAAATTCGGCAATTCAGCTTAGCAGTTATCCGATATTGGTTCTTAGTCAGCGGTACTTTTCTACTTCAATAGAATTAAAGGGTCAGAACTCGGCCATGTTCGGCCACAGCTATAAAACCGCAGTTTTGCCAGTAGCAAGCTGCAGTTCATGATGACGATTGCGTCGGCATAATAAAGCAATGATATAGAATATTAAACCATCTGTGTTTGCTACGAAATTCACATTGTTCTCGATTGCAATATCATGCTTTACTCCCCTAATCTAATCTCCCAGTATTCCTGGAGATTGTTGGCAATATGTTAACTAAATAACGATTTATATTAGGAAACGGTGTAATTATACCTCCCTCTGAAATTTTATGACAATGTGTATTGCCATCAATAAGCTGATTGATTCAGAAACATCATCAGTTCCACATACATTTGATCTGAATTGGTTAAGACATCTGTCAAGATGACTGCCTAATTTTTTATATTCCTAGTGGTTTGGAACTGTCTTAGTTAATTTCTTGATTTTTGTATATTTTAGAAGCATCCTTAAACCATATCTTGGAAGCATAGATTGCACATCGCATTGGGAAGTGCAAGTGCCGTAGCTTATTTGGATACAGTTTTTTCAACGCCTCTTAATCATAGGGCTGTTATCCATAGAGATATCAATTCAGCTAGTATCCTGTTGGATGCGGAAAACAATGCCAAGGTAAGGAACTAATGCTGCTTACGAAAAATGTTATTTTTTCCTCTTCCTCCTTCACCTTACTCCTTTGCGAAATGTGTAGATCTATCGCAGGATACTGAACATACACTCTCAATAACATTCTTCAATATTATGGAACGTTTTTAGCCTTTTTACCGGGTACCTTTTTTTAGATGTTTTGCTCAAAATGATATGCCTATAGTCCATTATGATATTACTTATTGTACTATTTATGCATCTTGTAGATTATAGTGATTAATACTAATTTTACTATTTGTTTTAATTTAATTACCTAATGTTTTTTTGTAGTTTTCAATTGACCATATTTTTTGTTTGTTTTATTTTTCGACCTATGAAGTTACTACCAAAGACGTATAAAAAAAGAGTAGACGGAGTAGGTCATTCATAAATTACCAATTGTTTGCATGCCGACATTAGAAATATTAACGTGAAGAGGAGATAAAATAAAGAACGAAAAGCAATGAACGAAGCGCGCCAAAGATTTTATTTATGTTTTATTTATGTACGCCCACAATGACGCGCCTGCGCCATGTTTCTCCAGGCGGCGCACCATAGGCGTAACATTTTAGGGGACACCTGTTTAAAGTCAAGGTAACTGATGTCAAGCAGAAAATAATAAGCCATCACAAAAATGAAAATGACTAGACACAAAAGAATAATTTATTAATATTGAAATATGCACATAACTAAAAAAAATAAATTTTAAGTCACAGTTCGGGAAAAACACAATTTACGTTTAATTGACAATTGATTAGAGGATTAATAGAATGGAATAGAATGGAATATTTATTAACGCTTTTAGCATATACAAAAAAGAGACACAAAATACTGCACAAGAACTTGCAACTATTTGACAATTAGTAAATAAATTATTAACAATAAATGATAAAATATATTCAGTATAATTTGATATGTAATAATATAATTACCTAGATGGTAAACAACAAAAGAAAATATTTAATCAACCAGATTAAAACTCACAATCAGTTAGGTCTTGTCAAGATTCCATAACATTTTCTTAAATTTATTATATTTGATATTAAAGAAATCTATATTTTTTTATTTGCATTTTCATCTGCCAATTTTGATATTCGACATAATGTAGTGTCTACACCGTAGTTAGTCCTATGATATGTAACAAATGTGTGTGAATTTCTAAGAGGTCTTTGTGGAAGATGGAGTACCACCAGCTGCAGTAATTCCAGAGAATTGATCATATTATTAACTATTTTAAATAGAGTACATAAATCAAAATATTGACGTCTAGTGCGAAGATTAAAAAGTTACATAATATTGTAATCTACTAAAATGCATAAGCTACTAAACAAATATCACCCTGTCGCAAGTTTGAACTTGAACTTGGAGATTGTTATATAAACAAACTATAAACAACGCGAGCAATCAACGGGAGCGACTTTGAACCTTATGCATGCAATGATCATCACTTTTTTAGTATAAACGCTACCGAACCCTCAGTTCGGCAGACTTTAGTCTCACCTCCAGCTCCCAAGGTTAGCCACTTGACGACTGCCTTCTGTGTTCTATCCGCTCTTAAAGTTAGCCATACGACTGCTTTAGGTTCTAGTCCTTTCCTTCCAAACCTGGCACCGGTTAGTCATTTGACGACTGCTAGGACCAGGGGTTTCACAACCTCCATAGTAAAGTCCTGACAAGAAGTTTGTCAGAGTGTTGAGAAAGACAAGTGTCTAAATAGTCAGTTAAAAAGTTTAGTCAAATCTCTTAGTGCTCTTAAATAAAACCCAACTCTTAAGAAAAACTATAAATTATAAGACAGTAAACAAAGACCTATAAACAGTACCTCAAATCGAGAAAACATGCGCACCGTAGTAATCGGGTATAATAGAATCTCATTTTTCTGACCAATAATTATTGTCAAAGTTTTATCGTTAATACATTGTTATTGTTATAAACTAAACGTGCTTACTTTATCATCTCTTCTTACCCCACGTAACGCGGTCCCGGTCTACCTCAGTTACCCCCCGGCACGCTAAACAAGGCGTGTCCTCGCGAGTAGAACATCCAGTGGTAGATTAAAGGAAGCATTAGCTGCTCTGACTGGTAAAATTTATGATGCGTTGGACGATAAAAAACCATCAATTTGCGTATTTGTTGATCTGGCTAAGGCGTTTGACACCGTGTCGCATAGTATTCTTTTAAAAAAACTAAGAAATGTTGGAGTTAGAGGCAGTGCTTATAATTTATTAGAGAGCTACTTAAAAGATCGGGTGCAATATGTTAAATTGGAAGATATAAGCAGTAATGTCAGACCTGTTACATGCGGTGTACCGCATGGAACAGTCTTGGGTCCGATTTTATTTACCATCTATATAAATGATCTACTTAAAGGCAATTGGAAGGGAGAAGTGATCAGTTTTGCTGATGACACAGCAATTTTGTACTCAGGAAACACATGGGCCCAAGTAAAAAGATTGGCGGAACTAGACCTAAATAATATTTTTAACTGGTTTAAAATCAATAAACTGACACTCAATCAGTCTAACAAAATTTGTTCCATTTACCTCCTGTTCAAATAAACTGCCCGATTTCCAATTTTTAAGCACTCCAGAAAATATTTATATATCTAAAGCAGATAGTATTAAATATCTTGGCATTATAGTGGATCAACATTTACGTTGGGATAAACAAACGGAATTTCTAGTTTCTAAAACAAGATATTTAATAACTCGCTTTGTGTTTTTTAAGTCCCTTCTTACAACCGCACAATTAAAGATAGTCTACTTTGCGTTATTTCAGTCGCAGCTGAGCTACGGTGTGACTGGTTGGGGCGCTGTTAGACATTGCCATATCGAGAATTTGGAGGTTATCCAAAAGTGGATATTAAAAATAATTTTTAATAAAACGAAGCAATTTTCTACTGATTTACTATTCAAGGAAGCCAAAGTTTTTGATATTAGGCAATTATATTTTTTTAAAACTTTAATTCTTTTAAATCAGAAAAAAGTTGCGCTTCAGCCAGTTGAACACGGAAAAAATACGAGACTTGGAAAAGATGGTGTGGTTGTTCCATTAACTAAAAAAGAAATAGGACATAAATCGTTGAGTTACTTGGCACCAAAATTCTTTAATACTTTACCGAGTAGCTTGAAAGAAATCATATTTGATAAAACATTTAAAAATGAAGTTAAAAACTGGATTTTGAATGAATAATTTTAAGTGCTTGTAAATTTAAGTAGGTATTATGAACGGATAAATTTGAAGCGTAGAGCAAATGATTGGAATAATTGTATGTAAAATGAGTATGTAATTTTGATTAGTGATAGTGACCCTCCCAAATGTGTCGTATACAACCCGAATGTGACTATAGAAACCTCTATCAAAGACTTTATTACTATCATCGACAGCACTTACAAGCGACAGTATGTCACTTCTGTGTAATTGTTTATTCAAGTATGTTTAGTGTGGTATTGCTGTAA
>JAEQML010063609.1:0-22946 GCA_016904865.1 Pissodes strobi
GGCCAGCGGTGGCCAGAGCCACTAATGCCCAGAAACTGGCCAGACTGCACAGGCTGCCTTGTTTGGGTATTACCGGAGCATTGAGAACAACTCCCGGAGCAGCACTGAACATCATCCTGGGGCTGCCGGACCTCCCGATCTGGATTGAGAGGGAGGCAATGGCGGCTCACAAAAGGATGATCGATAGTGGCCTATGGCGAACGGACTACACAGGGAAAGGCCATACGACTATTGCCGCCAAAATGAGTAGGGATCTACCCATCATTGCGACCAAAGGCAATATTCCAGATGGCAGATTAAGACTGAGAAGGAATTTCCAAGTGGAATTTCCATCAAGGGTAGAGTGGCTGTCAGGCCAGGTACGTACGCCGAGCGGCGTACACGCATGGTACACTGACGGCTCATGGATGGCTAATACACAGTCATCCGTAGCCGGTGTATACCTAGACAACACTTAATCAGGAGAATGCACTTCGCTGGGGAGATATGCCACTGTTTTCCAGGCGGAGGTGTTTGCTATTTTGGAAGTAGCAACCAAGGCGGAGGTAACAGAAGGTGTAGAGAGTATATATATTTACTCGGACAGTCAAGCCGCTCTCAGGGCGATCCAAAGACCCAGGGCAAGCTGTAAGCTAGCTCAGAAATGTAGAGACGCCCTAGACAGATTGGCTGTGCGCAAGGAAGTAAGACTCAGATGGGTTTCAGGGCACAGTGGCATCGAGGGCAACGAACGGGCCGATGAATTGGCAAGACAAGGCTCAATGAGCCACCTCGTCGGTCCAGAACCTGGTCTGGGCTTAAGTAAAAGGCAAATCTCTCAGGAACTAAATAACTGGGCCTGGAACAAGACAAAGCACAATTGGAGAGGAAAAGAAGGATGTAGACAAGCCAAGGAAATGATTCTAAATCCTGACGGATCCAGAGCAAGGCGACTGCTAAAAAAGAGCCGAGATGACATCAGGAACTTGGTAGGTATTCTGACTGGGCATGGAAGCCTAAACAGACATCTGCACCTTATCGGCATAAGGGATAGCCCACTCTGCCCGAACTGCGGGACAGGGGAGGATTCCTCATACCACTATATAGCAATTTGTGATAGGTGGAGTCGCCTAAGGAGGAAGATACTGGGAGCACCAACACTTGCTCGGGAAGATTTAAAGGATCTGGACTGGGAGGACGTCCTCACCTTTATCAAGATGACGGGCCGTTTCAGTGCGGGCCGGGTGTTGGAAGTAGCCAGGTAGGGGAGGGCGGATCGGGGATGTTGAAAAGGGACTTATAGGCCTACTTACCGGGCTTCGGCCTCCCCACCCTTACTACTACTACTACTTCGAAATCTTGCCTTTTATTATTTGGAACCGACCGAAATACACTAACAAATATTTCTAACGATTTTACGCTAAATGTTTAAGGTGAGGCTCTTCCTATGGTGTCTGGGGCGAAGAATTTGGATTTATTTGTGAACTCGCGCCTGTCTTTTCAAACTCATATTAAAAATAAACTAAAAATAGCGTATATGCGTTTAAGAAATTTGTATTCACTTAAAAAGATACTACCGTCAAAAATGTAATATTATCTATGCCATACTCTCATTCTATCCTTATTGGACTACGGCGATATAGTTTACTCTGATTCTGTTTCGTTCGCTTTGTGTGTTGAAATCCAAAAACTACAAAATAGTTGTATGCGTTTTTCCTATAATATGCCATATAGGAGTCATTAAGCCCTATAATAATTCAATTTTAAATATGACTAATTACATGTATACCTTTATATACAAAGTTTTAAAAACCGGACAACCTCCGTATTTAAAAAACATGTTTAATACTTTTCTGCACCCTCATGGTACCAGAAATATAAACGACTTTAGGATTCCACAATACAGAACATCAAACTTTCAAAAATCATTTTCGTTCAAAGCAATCCAAATGTGGAACAACTTATCAAATAATATAAAAGGGCTTTCACCCATAAAATTTTCTTCTTATATGAAAGAGTATCTTCTTAATGCACAAATGAATGACTAATGCTAAATTTATTGGTTGTTAATGCTGGAACTTGATAAAGTTAAATACACTGCTGGTCTTACCCGTACCTATATTCTAGTAAATTATTTAATTAATAACAAGTAACATTTAGCGGTTCGTCTCTGTTCTTCCTGCGTTAGCTCGGGCGCCTGCCTTGTTGTGTCGGTTGGTAATATCATTGTAGGTATAGGAAAAATTCCTCGTACAGTGGTTATATATTTTTAGTTTATTTTTTCGTTTTTAGTTTATTTACGGCTGTTCCACACAGGCACACTGTATGTCTGTCTGTTATATTGGTTTGTCGTCAGTATTGGCGACCATAATCGCGGGGCAGCCGTTTTACCGAGATTAAACAATTACATTAAAATATTATCTTATTTGCTGTATTATCTCTGATTGGTAATAAATGTTATTTGAATTTGAATTTGAATTTGAATAATATTGAACTAAAATAAAGGAACAGCTAGAAAGCGAAATTATATACAGGTCGTATAGGAAATGTTGCAGCCAACTGTCGCAGACAAGTACCTAAGGGGGAAGATCATAAGTCGGACACTTGGGCAAAGTGAAGACCCAGGAGAAGAAATTAGAAGCTACAGATGGGCATATATAAAGTTATAAGAAAAAGTAGACAGTATATGAGAAGATAGTAAACTAGAGTAGTAATAGAAATAAAGAAGTTAAAAGTTAAAGATAGGAGGTAATATTAAATAAAATACATCACAAAAGTGCCGGCCAGCACAAAACATAGAGAATACATAGAGATAGTTAAAATATGTAGACAAAGTACGTAGATAGATGAAATGATTAAAAATAAGCCAAAAACTTGTAACTTGTGTGAGGTAATCTACACCGAAAATAAATCATTAGCCTTCTTAAAGAATGCGCATATCTGGGAAGGATAATAATTTAAAATATTAATATCCAATTTAAATCATTAGTTAAGGCAATATAATTGCAGTCAAAAGGTGTAAATAACCCATACATGTATTAAATATCCACTGTAATTAATATTGTTCTAAACAAACTGGTCAACGGTTACGGGATCAAGCAGTTAATGTTATAATAAATACAATTATAAATAATCCTTTTAGTTTATCGAGACAAGGCCAAACATTCAAATAAATCAACGACAGCATTCGCTAATAAAATATTTTTGTTTTCAACAGAAACAAACCGACAATGGAATGCAAACACAAATACCTGAACCTTCCGTGATTTGTCTCAAGTACAAGGCTACCCAACAACGAACTCAATACCGACGGGGCGTCACAAATACAACAGATGGTGTAGAAAATGCTAATGCCACAATTTAATAAGTAAAACAACGTAGTACATTTTAGCATAAGTTGAAATATTTTGTATCCAATTATACATACAGTATGATTCAAATCTTATTATTAAAATATTGAGGATACACATACATACATATACCTGTGTTAATCTAATAGTACATAAGTAAGCTAGAGCAACACATATTCGTTCTAATATTTTTTGTTAAAGAATAATTGCCAATACTTCTTGCGGATTAAAATAATATAAACATACGAATATAGTACTAAAGTATAAGATAATACTTTCAATGATAACTATAATCTTTAATAATAATTGCCGAACTAATGATATTGAACAAGATAAAAAGATATTTCTAGTATGCCTCATTACTTAAAGAACAAGTGAAAAACATATATAGATGCATATTCATATTAACAAATATTATACGGGTATTTATTAGGCTAAGAGGTACATGTCAATATTGTTTACTAATGTTCTGTTTATATTTTTTGCATGTACTTGGAGCGCTATTCAATGCCCACCCACAGTTCGGTCAGATATACCTACGGACGGCAGCCAAATGGAGATCCACGACAAAGATCTTGAATTGAGTAGGGACCTTCTTCCAGGGATAACCATTGGCTGGAATCCAGGACCGAACTAAGCTATAAGCCAGGACCAAAAGTGGAAAGTGCTCAAATATAACTTAGATTTAATTATGTGGGGAACGCCATGACTATTCCAATATTGAGAACACTCGTTAATATTTAAGACAGTTTCAGCCTTTTAAATATACTCATTAATAGGTGTTTGATCGATAACAGAGTTTTTTAAATTATTTCTTTGACAGTCGTTAACAAATCTTTATTTATAAGGGTTATTCTCTTCTTTTTGAACTTTTTAACCGTAAAGGATTTAGAAACAACTATTGATTTTTTAAAGCATAAGTACCGGCTTTTCTGAAAACGTTCTGAACTGACGATAGATATGAAAAAAGAAAATAATAATGCTACTAATGTAGAAAAAATATGTTTTGTTGAAGATAAAAACCAGTTAAAAAAAATCATAAACTGTTTTTGCATTGGGGGCGAATGCAAGATGGAGAGGGGCATGTGTAAACTAGAAATCATATTCACTAAAAAAGAACACTCAGTCTAAAGTTTAAACTTGATGCTTGATCTTCAAATACAAATTATTATGATTATTATCTAAACATGTTTTAAAAACAATCATTAAACATTCAACAAATTTTAGTATAAAAGATCGAGCGGACCGAGTAAACGACAACTTAGTTCAGTTCGTGGATCCTTTAAGGAGCGTTCTGGCAACAAGTTCACCCCACTGAGTTCATCTAGAGCTTTTTTTACCTATACGGGAAGGGCTCTTGGGTGTTCAACCTGAGTTATTTTATACCTTAACCGGAAAGATTCTGGGGGGTTAAACTCTCTTTCGTATTTAGTTCCTTTACGGAGAATGCACAAATAATCTTCTCTTAGAACACGTCAGTTAAAAGAGTAATAAAAATAAGTTAATTAAAGTCAGATATATAAAGTAACCCCAGCAACTCTCATAGCATCAACATAATTTAAGTAATAAGTATTTCAAGGAAATCTCAATTTGTCTCATGAAACCGAATGGGTCGCGTCCGATAAGTCTCCAACGAATAGTCATGCGTTCCACGCTCCTCTGGTAAAATAGATTTAAACATAGTTAGCAACCTAAGTGCATACTTTGATGTATACTAACCCTGGGCAGTAATAGATATATCTTTAGTACGAAACGAGTTTCTGTCCTCTGTCATCATCATCATCTGCGCTACGCACCCTGTAACAGCAAAGAGGATCACGCCAAGCCATAACCTCTGCCATAGTGGTGGTTAGCGCCCAAATCGTCGTCGACACACATCCGGAGGGAAACTCAAATTGCCTCAAGGCCAAATCCTCTTTGACAATATCAATCAATTTATTGTAACACGATGCGCATTGAAAATGTTTTAATGTATATATTGAAAAAAAAATCGAAAATAGTCTTCGGGAGATCTTAATTCTAAAATCTTTAGGCCAAACTATCTTCTAGGTGCCTCTTTCCATCTAATAAACTACTACAGAATTATTACAAAATAAGTAATTAACTAACTTCAAAATATACGTGACCTACCTACAAAGACCAAACTGACGTAGCTGTTATATGTCTGTGTTGATTTGTTATATTCGTTTCAGGCATTGGTTATTGTTCAAAAACCATTTTTGAACACGTCTTAAATTTAACGATTTAAGTTTTGTACGATTTAACATTCCACGCCACTGTCCTCGCATTCCAAACAATTTAAAACCTTGGCGATACTACTAACGCCATCTCTTGTCTACCACGTTTATCCACTGCGCTAGACAGTCTAGAAAGTTAAAAGTTAAGCGTCCTCAAAAGGCCTCCGACCAATCATACCGCTTCGCGCTTTATCCGGGCGGTATTACTAGCGCCATCTGTTGTAACCACCTTTACTCATTTGGAGCCGGCCGCGCATCCTAAAATCATGTGACCAATCATAGCGTTTCCCGCTATACCCCGGCGACCGATTCGACCAATTACTGTCTCTTAACGGAGGTAATCAAGTTAGCTCCTAAGTTCATGATCTTTAAGAATCAATTTTAATGAAAACTAGTTAACGTATTTCGATCGGATTTGTGTTAAAAGTCATACGGTTAATCTAGACAATCGCTGACGTAAAGGTTTACATAACTTCTCAGTATTTACATTATTCGCCCTTTCTATTTCCGGAGGATGTATATCATACCGCCGGAAGGGGCGTTAACAACTTCTTCAAATTGATCTAGTTCCCACGTTTTAGAAAACAGCCGTGTCTTGAACCTCGACCATGTAAGTCGCAAGCGCACCGTCTTTTCTAGCCGGCTGGCGCGAGCCGCCATGCCGGCAAGTTTTCACTTTTTGAGACCTCATAATCTCTCTAGTTCTTTACTCAAGTGACATAGTGATATCCCAGCATAATCATCTTTATGTCAAGCCTACAATAAGGTATTTATTGGCAAACATACTGCCGTTATTCTCACGCCGAGCAATGGCGTCCCAATTGGTCTCATCCATGGGAGTTCTACAATCGAGCCCTGTCTCAAACCACACTCAATCGAGCATAGTCTCGGAATCTCAAGTAAGTAAACGAACATGCTTACAATCACGTTCTCACTAAGCCTACAAAAAGGTATATTTCGGCATCTTTACTGCCATTATGGAGACCCACTGATCTCTAATTCTCAAAGGCTGTACCATGCGCAGTACAGTCCCCAATGGCCTTGTCCATGGGTTTTTCAACATTCTATATCACGAGTGTACCACTGGGTTGCTACACTCTTGCCTTATTCTAATATAAGGATTACTCTGCATACCTACTCCTGCCTTATTCTAATATAAGGATTACTCTGCATTATTCTCATATAAGGAATAAACGGCACTAGTCTGCCAATTTACTCAAGTAATCACAAGGCTGTATCCCCTACGCGGACCTCAGCTTACTTATGCTAACAGTATAGCATATTTACTAATCATTCATGCGTGTACCAATAAGCCGCATTCACAAGGCATTCATGTCATGCCATATGCACTAACTGCATACCGCAGTCAAACCACTACATTCCAGTCATTCTTGTTTGCAAGAAAGTGAACTACATTGTAAATAGAGGCTAGCCATAGATCTAGTGTTTTTCAAAGTGTCTTTCCCCCAGTGTTAGAATAACCTCCTGAACATTGAACGTTTCTCGTCAATGGTGTTCATAGTGTACATATTGTCACGATTTGTATTTTTATCTGTGACGACACGCCTTACTTAGCGTGTAGGAGAGTAACTCAGATTTAGGAACGCGCTACGTCAAGTTGAGAAGAGATAATAAAGGAGACACATCGATAAAAACAATAACAAGTTTATTTACAAACAAACTTAACAACGGTTAGACTGTATACTAATAAAGGCGTGTTTAAGATTATAGATAAATTAAGAGTTTACACTATACCCAATTAATATGAAATGCATGTCTTCTCGAGGGAGGCTTATTTCAAAGTTTGTCTAGCAAGCGACGTCACTATTTTATTAATAAAGTTTATGTGATTTCTTGACCTATCCAAAACTTGCTGATATTGGTATATCAAATGACACAATTTATTTTACTTGCTGACTTAATTCAACATGCCAGTTTTGTTTAAAGCAATAAAATATCTTTGCAACATATAATATGTCTTTATGAATCTTATTATTTTCTCAAGTTATCGCCTTGCAATGCATTCTTGTGCCACTTCGATGAGTTAATATTAATAATGCTATGTAAATTAATAGGAAATTATACGTTACGCTTCCGTGGGTCACAGATGGCGACTGCATATGTCATTTTCGCAGAGTCCTTGTGTTGCGGACTGCTTGGTTTACACAAAGCCTGGTAGATGGCGCTCGTAGCGATCTTCTTTTGCTATGCTACCTATCGTAGTCTCGTCTGGTAGTGGGTTCTTTGTTCCTTGTTCCTTGAAAGGCGTGGTAAAATGGCGTCAACTTGATTTGCTTCTTCGTGTGTGTGTTGGCATGGCTAAAGAATACAATCAAATACATGTATTGTAAATATGATTTTTGGCGATATTAGATACTTGGCAAGATTTGATTTAAGGTTTGTTATTATTCAATAATTTTTTAAGTTGTCTACTGCTGCAGGTATTTCATTCATATATTATAATTTCTTATACTTTTTTATCTTCTGGGAATCCCTAGTCGAAGAATGGGGATACTTCTGCTAGTGATTGTTTGAATGGCTAAATCCTGTATGGACTCGATTGGTGCTTTCCAGTGGCTCCTGACTGGTCCTGGATTGTGACCCATGCGGCATGTTCTCAAGGTAAGGTTATATATACATTATTTACAATTTCTTACTGCTTTTCTATACGCTTCTTGGTATCGCTTACATATACATTTTCCCATATATTTATTTTCTTCTATGTTTCTTATATTTACATTCTATATCTAGTTTTGCTATGTATTAGGTATTCTATGTACCTTATGCTATGCTATCTATCTATGCTTTTTTTACGTGACTAGCTTTATGTAAACAATATAGGTCATTATATTGTTATCTATATATCCACATATGTTCTATTTTAAACACACATTATATAAACATATTTTGCTTATATATTTCTCCAATATTTCTCCTTATGTATGCCTTAGATAAATAACTTTTGCTTATATATTTCTTCACTATGTACGCTTCTTCTTATCTCAAAAACAACTTCATCTATATTTCTTCTCACTTTACATAAACAACTTATGTGTGTTTCTGCTTCTTCTATATTCTTCATGCTTTACATAAACATTTCTTGCTTACGTAACATTTCACCTGGGTACTTTGCCCTTGAGCTTCTCGGGTACCAAAATATTTGCTTAACTTCCGTCAACGTCAGCGTAGCTACTTCAGTGCCTATATGCTCAACTTCTCCATGCCTAATTTTTTTGCTGTGACGTTATCTTTTAGACCATCCGTCTATGCAACCTTATTTAGGCCGGAGAACACTTTATTTTATAATAGTTCCTCGTATACACATTTATTCTTTCTGTATATACTCTCAATACACAATTTTAATGGCAACTCACATTTACGTGTGCTTTACTGTATAGGTATATCTTCACATTGGCTTCACCCATTTATTTTGCGTACATAGGTGGTGACGCCGACCGTCCGTAGATGGCAGCACTTGGCCGTACCTCGGCGCGTGATTCGAAACCAATATGTGCTTATTATATGTATATATTTTATGCAATAGTTGAACTAACCTAGCCTGCGTTTATTAAATGTTTAATTGCTTAATGATTTACTTGATTTTGATGTTTAATTTAAGTTATTACTGTTGTTGTGACGTAGATTCATTAAGATGGCAGCACTAGGCCCAATTAACACTAAATTGCTTGGCGTCACTATTTTAGATGTGACGTAGATGAATTATAAGTGTCACGCGGCTTATTTTTAAGTTTATTTGGCATAGTGACGTCACTGTTTATTTAATAAAGTTTATGTGAGCGGGTTGTCTTTTATTTAGGTATTTGTTCTGATATTTATAAGGTAAGTCTTTTTAGGTTATCACAAATTGCTAAGGCACTTTCACTACTTTTTGAAACTCCCCAAAAACTATCCCTTCACTAGAAGTTCTGATACTTCATAAATTCGACTCTCTCTATACTTTTTAGTAGCCCCCGAATGCCGGATACCTATGCATACGTTCACCCAGGTTAGGTAAGGACCTGACAACCTTATACCTGTGTATAAGTGTTCTCAGTTATGGGGGTTGTGGGATAGAACAACTAGAAGTGGACGTACCTGTGTACTGCCCAGCAACTAATTTGAGCGGTTTGAGAGACCCGAAAGTCTGATTAACTCGGCGTTTGCCTGCGTATTTATATGTTACAAAATGCTGATGGCTGCATCATTAAGGATTAAAGTCGCTCCCGTCGACCGCTCAAATTGTTTATAATTAACAGTGAATATTTATATAACATTTTTCAAGTTCAAGTTCAAACTTGCGACAGGGTGATATTTAATTAATGATTTAAATGATTTTAATTAGTTCACTTATAGGTGAACTCTAAGGTAATATTGATGCTGTTATTATCGCTTGTGTATTATTGTATTTCATATCAAAGCTAAATCAGCTAATATAGTTGATAAGTAGCTGTTCCGCAGGAACTCTAATAGACATTTAACTGTTTATGTTTATAAACATATATTAGTAAAATATTACCACTGTTTATGCATTGCTTTAGATTTTAAGAGTTTTATTTATGTCATATTATTCAAGGTCGAAACTTTGCCTCGAATAATATTGTTCACATCGTAGCACTGACTACGTACAATAATTCACTGTTTATATTTTGTGTATTTATGAGCTTCTAGTTATTTTCAAGTAAAGTAACTTATTAAAATATTCATATAATGCTAAAGCTTTTTGTTTTATTTACAACATGACTTTAGAACTAGTCCTATGGTAAATTTGAGTGCCTAAGAGCACATCTCTTTTTGTTCAGAAAATAGACCAAGAGCGACTCTGAAACAGTTATTGCAATCTTAGTATTGAGCAATTAATTAGCTCAATGGCTCTTATCAATGCCTGGTCAGACCATTCTAGATGTTTTACAATATGTATCTTCTGTTTGCTTTGAAAATATCACAGACACTAAAATGTCTTTGGAAAGTATAAAACACTCAAATAAATTTCCCCAACTCCTTCGATGTTCGATATCAAAAGCGACTAGAATAATATAATAAAATAGGTCACCCCAGGCTAAAACCCTTGGAAGGTTTTTACGTATGCTAGAGGAACTCAGCAGCGGTCAAGTGCCATAACAAATATATGCATTTTATCGACTTTTTTATTAGTTCAGTCGAGGCTCAATCCTTTTAGAGACTAAAAAGTGTTTTGTTTAAAAATGATAATACAAAATTTAGTTCTAAAACATGAAAGCTCTGCTCAAAAACTGGTAAGAAATAAAGCTGGTTATAATCACACCAGAGGCGGAGGTATGGTAAGTAGATTTGCAATGACTTCGCTGTCTACACTAACATTTAAACAGCGATGGCGACCGTTTACAATAGTATATTATTTTATATGGAGGAAAAGTGGTACTTTTCATGGCGCGCTCGTGTTTAACAGCCGAACGGAGTGAGTGTGTATATTTATTTACCTAACTACTTAGGGTTTTTCGATGGTAATGACGAATTGGGGAGCAAACGCTCTCTTCTACAAACATTCCTCGAAGAAGGAAACGGCGTACTTTGTTCCAGAATACACTGCACGTGGCAAGTTACTAATCCAATCTTGACTTTAGGCAAAAACCAGCCCATCCACAGTCAAGCCATAAACTACAGCAACCTAGTAACTACGCCACTCTCTATCGCCCGAAAAAGTATAAACTTCCCTCAGGGTGAATTAAAAATACGCACTACCTCCTAAGAAGGTTTGCCGAAGAAAGAAAATGATATCGAGCCAAAAGCCAGCAACTAGCTCGTGAAATTCGATGTTAAAAAGCTAGGAAAAAACTCGAACCATAAGCTCGTTCCACACTGTACTGTAATCAAACGCAAACTACAGCAGCCGATGTCGCCAAATTTACTAACATCTACAATATGCAATGAAAGTATCTAAGGCTGTATGATACTATACATTGCTGGCAGAACAAAGAAATCCAACGATAAATCCATCATCGACAATGACCAGACAAACAGCAACTACCTCGTTCCGGCCGGCGTCATTTACAATTTCTAACATCCAATCTGTTCAAGGCATAAACGTACCTTTAGCTCCAGTCGGTTTTTTTCCATGCTAAAACCAAGCAGCAAGCAAAGTAGTTCGAGCGACGTTGCCAAGTTACGGAATATACGCATTTAATAACATATCTTGACTGCGTATTTTTAACGCGAAAGCGAAAAACAGCTTTTTTCTTCAAACGTCAGTAAATCCGTCATTACTCGACTGTGTAGGCGGCCGTCAAGTTTCGTTTTTCCTCCGCCGGAGCTTTAATTTTCACTTTTCCGCCGGCGGAGGTAAAAGTGTTGTCATAGCAACATAGATACAATAGGTTTGTTCTAGCAGCGATTTCAAACGGTTTCAAACCGTCCGGACTTTGCGCATAACGATATAAGCGTCGCTTATATCGTTATGCGCAAACTCCGGACGGTGTGAAACCGTTTGAAATCGCTGCTAGAACAAACCTAATACAAACAGACAACAAAATAAGCGTTAACAAATCAAGATTTATTAAATTACAATTTTTATTTATCACTTAATGTGTGACTGCATTTCTAAAAATCACTAATTTAGGAACAAATTGGTCATTATTTAATCGAACTTACTCAATAACTACTTATCAATACGGAATTAAAACGCAATCGGAGACGCAATCTTAAAAAAATAATTATTGTTGACAGTGTCCACTGACAGCTTTATGTTACATTACTATAGCAACAACCTGTGCCTATTTACCAACACCGGTCTAAGCCGCCTTGCGAATCCACTTATCTTTAATAATAATTAGATATTATTACTATTAAAAAGAGATGTTTTTGCCTTAATATGTCGACATTTGAAGAAAAAACAGCATATTTTATTTGGTGGAAAAGCTACTTTTCATGGCTTGCTCTCTATTACCAGCCTCACTCCGTTCGGCTGTTAAACACGAACGCGCCATGAAAAGTATCACTTTTCCTCCATATAAAATAATATACTATTAATATCAAGAGAAGGCAGCACATCAATTAATTATGTATTTTCCTGTTGGCTAGAATCGCAATCACGTAAAAATCAAAGGGCAAGCGCTTTGCCAATTAAACATCTGGCAACGTTCCAAGAATAACCCTTTTCATTAAACGTTCCAACGTGCATTATATTTAACGCGTCCGTAGGCAACCAACAATTCTTTTAAGGTATATTTACACCGAAATAGGAAAGTAGTCGCAAGGTATTAAGGGTGGAATCATTGACTTTATTCGACTTCTATCTGTTACATATTCGTGCTAAATTGTTATGTAACACGGGCCTGAGAAAGTGAACGAACTTACCTATACTTACAGGAAGAGACAGATTGGAAAGTTAGTGGAGAAAACAACAAACTCACTCTAGGCAAGAAAGTACAGTTAGAGCCGTTGAAAACTTATATTAAGATTCTGTTTACTGACTATAGCCATGCAACGAAGATACCTTTGTTGGATGGACCAAAGATACTGAAAAATGAAGTAATGAAAGCCCTTGAACAAACAAAGGATATCAAAACAGCGGAATGCGTGAGGTTCCAGTTAAATTTTTGAAAACTATCAAAGAGAATAATCTGAATATCATGTTAGACATCTTTAATAAGGTCTACGACACGGATTAAATTCCATCGGACTAGTTGATGTCTACGATTATACCGCTTCCTAAAAAAAGCAAATTCCAAAAAGTGCAGTGAGCACTGCCTTGTAAGCTTAATAAGGCACACCCTAAAGGTTTTCTTGAGAATTATTCATATCAGAGTAAGAACAAAACCAGAACAAAGCCTAGGCAACACTCAATTCGGCTTTAGATGCGGATTTGGAATACGAGATCCTCTTTTTGCATCTCAAGTCCTAGTTCGAATATGTCTGGATCAACAAAAAGGTATCTATGCCTGCTTTATCGATTACGAGAAAGCATTCGGTGCCATTAAACACGACAAACTCATAGAACTACTACATTTTTCAGGACTTGACATCAAGGACAATTAGATTGCAAAAAATCTTTATTGGAACCAAATATCGCATATCAACTATGGAGAGCAGATGACGGGGCAAAGCATTAACATTGCTATGGGAGTCAGACAGGAGTGCATTTTTTGCCGCTGTTATTTAATTCATACTCAGAACAAATATTTGGGGAGGCACTGGAAGGGTGCAATAAAGGCATCAAAATTAATGGGGTGCCAATCAGTAATCTCCGCTATGCGGATGATACTCTATTGATGGCAGGTAACAGCGAAGTTTTGCAGACAATGCTCAACACATAAATGGTTCCAAATACTCAAAGCTTCAAACATAGTTCATGCGGCGCCAAACAGAGAAGTTTATCACATGATGGTCGCCAACTGTCGGTAGCAGACGGCAGAGAAAGAAGAAGATATCTAATTATGAAAATGTATATGTCGAAAGCTGCATCAGTCCTCTTGAGCATTTTGGAGTTACCGTTTAGGGGTATAACTCTCAACATTTTTAATAACTTTCTTGAGTCGTTACACTCGTAATTTTCTAACCATGAAAGTTTTTGTTGGAACACCAGTAAAGTTTCAAAGCAAGCAATTCGTGAAACCTCATTATAATCGAAATGCCAAAAAAAACATTTCAATTCTATAACTCAAGTGGCAAGCTCACAGCCATTCTGTAATACATGGAGATTTGATTTAGCACATTTTTTTTTAAATGATGCTGTCAAAAAATGTTTGGAAAAATTTCAAAGTTTTTCGCTGTCTCAGCTGACTGAATATTGAATTTTTTACAACGAAAAACAACAACAATAAATTAACGAAAAATAACGATTTAGAACATCAACAATAACAATAATTAGTGTTTTGATAACGCATTTTCACTTTGATAGCTATTCCTATGAACCTTCTGTTGATACATATTTCGTTTTTATTTCTTGTTGGCTTCTTATTCGAGGTACTGTTCGACACCTGTTTTGCAGGAATAATCTTTTGCCACCATTTCTTAATACAGTTTTGTTTATGTCATCGGGTTTTGTCAAAGTTAGGCAAAAGTCAGATTCAAAATTTGGATTGCTAAAACTCCAACATGAGTGATATGACTCCTACTGGTGCGGATAGGGCCGTAGCGTTGAATGAAGATGGCAGATCGTACTCTTATGTTGCTGATACGTTAGAAAAATCAAAATCCACGATCTACCATAAGGTCAGACATTGGAGGCAAACTGGGGAGTATAAAAGGAAACCAGGCCAAGGCAGAAAACGAATAATAACTACGGGTAGAGATGACAGATTTGTAGTCTTACAAACCTACGAAACAGGCGTAGAACAGTGCCACAATTAAGAAACGAGCTGGAGGAAGTACGTGCAAGAAGAACAAGTGATCGGGCCATTAGTAGAAGACTCAAAGAAGTTGGTTTGAAGGCCTATAGAACGAAGAGAGCTCCACAACTTCAGCGACGTCATCGGGTTGCGAGACTACACTTTGCTAGGTAGCATGAAAATTGGGAAAATGACCAGTGGGCAAATGTTCTTCTTACGGATGTGGGCCGCTTTTGCGTTAACTCTATCGATGGCAGAGAGAGACTATACCGCCGCCGAGGAGAAGCAAAGGAACAGTTTAATTGTACTCCTACTGTTTCCTTCGGTGGAGGTTCGGTAATGGTCTGGGGTGGGATATGTTTAGGAGCCCGAACAGAGTTAGTTGTTATTAATGGCGCTTTAAATGCACATGGATATATTCAAGATATCCTACAACAGCATGTCGTGCCATTCGCCCCTCAAATCGGAGAAAAATTTTTGCTAATGCACGACAATGCCCGCCCTCTCGTTGCCCGTTATGTCTCCGACTTTCTAAATGTTGTCGAAATAAGGGCAATGAATTGACCAGCATGTTTTCCAGACCTTAATCCCATCAAACATGTATGGGACATGTTAGGTCGGCGATTAAGATCCAGGATTCCCGCAGTCCAAAATCCAGAACAAGCAGCAGCAACAGCAGCTCTTATTGAGTTCTGGGATAATCTGCCTCAAGAATTCATTTATAATGTTATTATGAGTATGGGAAGACGGATGACTGCTGTCATAAGGGCGCGTGGAGGTTACACGCGTTATTAAAACACTAATTATTGTTATTGTGGATGTTTTAAACCGTGATTGTTCGTTAATTTATAGTTGTTGTTTTTCGTTTGGCCCGTTGGCCTTTAAGCACGCTCTAATTTATGCACTAAAGCACAAATTGGACCAGTCCTAAGCCTGGATCAAGTGTGAAGGAAGGCCTTCGAAAATAACATTTCACAAAGGAGGAAGGGACCATTATTTATCCTAGTATAGGTAATGGTAACACTGTCAGGAATGAAACTTAATGCCCTAAAAATATTAGATTTAATGGTCTCTATAACATATCAAAGATTACCGAAAATTCATTGACCCATAAAAAGTAGGCCAATGCACTATTTTTAACATACCCTGTATCATCTTTAATATTCGAGGTATTCGAAGGAATAGAAAAGAAAATACTCAGAAAGGATCAATCTTAATTTGGCATTATCGAATGATATCGAATTTCATTCGTTCACTCTACAAAGATTAAGGGAAATTCATCGACCCATAAGAAGTACTATTTTTAACAAAACCCTATAGCAACCTTAATATTCGAGGTATCAGAGTGAATAAAAAAAGAAAATGTTCAGAAAGGATCAATCTCTAATTTGGCATTATCGAATGATATCAAATTTCATTCGTTCACTCTATAGAGTGTCCCAGCAATTGACAAACACATTACTTTCTTTTTAGCCATGTATATGACATTAGGACCAATTGTTCAAAATCAGCAATACCTCTAACGTATTCTTAAAGAACCAGGCTACTATTTAACAAAAAAAGTTAAAATCGAGTGAAGGGTGCAAGAGAAAATTGAAGTCAAACTTAGTGTAAATTTTGCCCGTTCCCCTAATTATGCCGGTGTGAGATATAGTGATGTATCGAGGGATGAAAAAAACAAAAATCCAAATACCATCGAAACAGCTCCAACTTTGTCAAGACCAGGTGCAGTAGGCGAGTCATCACATACACCCTTAGTTTGTGCCAAATCGTCCACTGCTCAGCGTTTGCAGACAATCATGTTCAGAAATTTCAACACCTTCTCACCCAAATAGAAAAAAGAAGAATAGCCCAGAAGATTTTGTGGAACGTCAGCTATTACAAATTGAAGCTAAGAAAGTTGAATTTCTTGACAAACCAGCCTCATGTTTTTGAAATCATTATTTCCTTATTTCAAGGAAATGCAGCCCATACAAAAATTACACATAAGGAGTTATTTTCAAGATATTCTTATAAAAGAATTATCTAATCCTTATGCTAATGGGAATGTCCAATCTTTCAATACGAATTCATCTTCTGTAAATGCAAGCATTTTTGTATATTGCCGAAAGGCATTTTCATCTGCTCGCAACTCTTCTAAATTTAATTTATCTGTCTCTCCTCTATCTTTGTAATTTCTTTAAAATTTTCAACTTCGACAAAGCATTATCCATTAGGAATATTTTACGTTCTCCTCTTTCTATTGGAGCCATGGCTCACATATAACACAAAAATGGATTACTTGTTGCAAGCGCACTAAATAACTGAAATTTTTTGTCGTATTTGCTTTGGCTATAACTGCAATTATTATCGCATCCGTTTTACGATGAATGCGATTCCCGCACCGCACGTATCGTGTATATCGTATTTACCTAGGACATAGCGTAATATTAGTACCCTTCATTAAAATCCTATCGAGCTTAAAACATGGATTAAGCAACCCAAAAAAGGGTTAGTTAAGCACTTTTTTTCAAAAATTTTAAAGTTAACACTAATATTTTCAATAAATTAGTTTTCCGTTAATTCAAGCTACATAAGTGCAGCCACCATAGTGGCAGCCAGTCTGTACTCCAGGCATACTTTATAAAATTTTCTTTTTATTTTCAAGACTTAACACTTACGTTTTAAGATTTAAAATTACAGCTAATTATTGGCAGATCATTTGCTGTGTCGTCGGTCTACACTGTCGATAGTGACACATTTGTCGTTTCACCCGAAAACGTGGTTCAGCCCTCGTTTTTCATTTTAAAATTAAATTATGTGAACCCTTTTCCAAAATTGTAGCTTGTAAAATTTTGATGAGACCATTGTCGATTGATGTTTTCGTTTTCACTGATAAGTAAGTGAAGGCACTCTAACCTATTTCTTTTTTATATTACTAAATACAAAAAGTCACCCTTCTTACTACCCATTTAATTTAATTCCTTTTAAATCCTAGCAAATTTAGAATCTTAATATAACAATGTCAACTGTATCATTTTCTTTTCCTAAAAACCTTACAGTTACTGTAAAGTGCTCTGTTGCATTCTTATAGAAAGTCCTTTTTGGATTAAAAGTTTTGCATGAAATACAAAGGATGTTTCATTTAGTATGTTTCGTACATGCACACAGCCTTTACTCTACATTTAATTATAAAGTACTTCACAATTTCAATATCTAAGAAATACTAATAAGCAACGAAAATGTATTTCCTGTTGGCGCATGAGTAATACAAGAACAAATAAATTTACCCTTCCACATTATCTAGACAAGCGCAGTGGTGAGCTAAGTGATCACTCTTAACCAAGAGCGTACAAATGTAGCGATCTATTCAAACAAAACAGCTATATTGGCATGACACTTATTTGCTATATTGACCGCAGCTCTTTGAAGGGTTAACTGGTTGCTATCAAAAATAGATTTCAGTTTTCAATATGTATTATATCCACGTTGCAGTTGATGGGCACATCTCAGACACATTCACCGTAAATGCGGGAGTGCCGCAGGGAGCAATTATCTGTTTCTCATCTCAGACCATCCTGCAACCCGTCGGGCCAACGTGGGGGATTACGGCTACATACCCCCAAAAAATATGGCGAATTCGAAAACAAAAGGAATCATACCCCAGGTGGGTAGACTCTCTAAGCACAAATCCCACACCTCAACAAAAGTTTGCCTCAAGGATTCTGGGAGAGGCAAAAATTCGCAAAAACTACTAGAGAGACAGCGACAAAAACACAACGAATAGCTTAAAATATGCACCCTGAGCGCTAACTTCCATCTATCAAACGACAGATTCCTTCAGCTACAGGAAGAACTAAAACATGTAAAATGGGACATCATAGGCCTAGCCGAAGTCAGAAGAAAAGATGAGGAATTGTTAAAACTTAAAAATGGCACAGTACTGTATTTTAAGGGAGATAACGATAATAGTAGGAACGGAGTTGGAATGCTTGTGAACAATAGATGTGCAAAAACGCATGACCTCAACAGTAGGAATATCATCTAGGGTAATGTATGCCACATTCCAACTAAACAAACGATACAAGATGGAAGAAATATACGCACCCACTTTAGACCATTCCGACGAAGAACTAGAAAACTTCTATGAGGAAATAGAAACAGCCTTGGATCAAGAAAAAACAGTATTCATGTATGTCATAGGAGATTTTAACTCCAAGCTAGGTAAAGTCGAAAGGGGAGAAACCTGTATGGGTAGCCATGGAGTAGGAGTTCTTGGAAGAGCACCATAACATGAAGGCAATGAATACATTCTTCTACAAAAAGAAACAAAGGAAATGGACATGGCAAAACCCTGACGGAAAAACCCGGAACGAGATAGACTTCATTTTAACCAATAAACCAAGGATAGTCACAGACGTCACAATATTGAATAGAGTGCATCTCAGCGACCACCGTCTAGTGCGCTCACAAATACAAATAAACCATAGCAACGAAAGAAAAATCCTGATAAGATCGACAAGCAGAAACGAGCAAAACGCCTCGAGAACTCTAAGGGAACACAAGAACGAATATGCAAAGGCAGCTGAAAACGCGTTGAACAACTTAACTATCCCGAATGACGTAAATGGGTTAAACGACTGCATCGCTACTAATCTCACACGTACAGCAAATTCCATATTAGAAACAAGCAGACAATACAAAATAAAACAAATTAAGGAAGGAACTTAAAGACCTGATAACCACAAGGAATGCACTGATAGGACAAATAACAAAGACAGAAGTGAAGGAACTAAATAAGGAAATAAGAAGGAACGTCAGGAGAGATGTCGCAGAATACAACGAAAAACTATAAGTGAAACAATAGAAGAAAACAAGGGACCAAAGGTCTTTAGAAAAAAACTGGAAATGGGAACCAAACGGCTGATATGTCGCACGGATGAAAATGGAAAAACTGTACACAACTAACAAGAAATAGCAGAGCAGTTAGAACGGCTCTACCAAGACTTATACTCCTCAAAAGTCCAAGAACCACCGCCAAACCCAAGAGACAGAAGGGCACGACTGACTAGACATCACACCGAAGATTTACCACCGATATCCAAGTACGAAATAAAAACAGCCATTAAACAGATGAAATCTAACAAAGCAGCAGGACCTGAACGCGTAATCATTGAAATGAGTAAATATGGTGGCAACAAAGTGCTGCATAAGTTAGAAATGTTGTTGAACACCTGCCTCGAGACCGGAAAAATCCCCAACTCCTGAAAAAGCGCAAATATTGTATTAATATTCAAAAAGGGAAATATAAAAGACTTAAAGAACTATCGCCCGATATCGTTAATATCTCATCTTAGTAAATTGTTCACCAGAGATTTCATGAATAGGATAACAACAAAGCTCGGCGAATTCCAACTTCGCGAGCAGGCAAGCTTCAGAGGAGGATACAGTACTATAGACCATATACACACAATCAGACAAATAATGGAAAAGTCCTACGAATATAACCAACGCCTATGCATGGCATTCATTGACTTTGAAAGGCATTCGATAGCGTTGAGACGTGGGCACTGCTGAATGCATTGAAACAATTGTGATATATTCAAATAATAAAAGGCATGTATGATAAACCAACAGTTACCATAGCAGCAGTTGAGGAAGTTAATGCAGTAGAAATAAAAAGAGATATAAGACAAGGAGACCAGCAAGCAAAGTAGGACTAAACATGAACATCACCGAGACAAAAATAATGACCAACGCCGGGAACGGACGAAATCTACAAATAGACAATAAAACAATAGGGTTGGTGGACGAATATGTATACTTGGATCAGAAATTGTCAATGGCAGAACCAACACAAAAAGCCGGGATAAGCAGAAGGACAGCATTGGCATGGGCAGCATTCAGCAAGCTAAGCCAAGTGTTTAAATCAAAGATCCCTCAACGTCTCAAAACGAAGGTTTTCAATCAATGTGTTCTCCCAACACTTACCTATGCTTCAGAGACTTGGGAATTAACAACAACAAACATGGAAAGAGTAAAAGTAACCCAAAGGAAAATGGATAGGGCAATGCTGGGCATACGACTTCAGGAGAGAAAGACCAACGAATGGATGAGAAGAAAAACTAAAGTAGCTGATGTAGCTGGACGAATAGCACAACTAAAATGGCAATGGGCCGGACACCTGGTAAGAAGAGAGGACGAAAGATGGAGTAGAAGAGTAATAGAGTGGAGAACTATGACAGGGAAAAGAAACCGCGGTAGACCCCGAGTCCGATGAAAGGCAGACATAGTAGAAACAGCGGAAACCCGGTGGATTTAAGCGCCGCAAACCGCACAGCATGGAGAGGCCAAGGGGAGGCGTACAGAAGGTTTGGAGCGACAGGAATTTGGTTCAGTTCAATGCAGCAAAAACCCAAGCAGCCACATTTACCAAGAAAGCCAATACGGTAGGCCCTGACATTATTACGGCAGGTTCGACCATTCCTTCATCCTCGTCAATTGGCTTATTGGGTGACCACTTTGCCAACATCGCAAAATCAGCCTCGCAGAAGCTTGGTGCGCTATTTCGCAACAAAAAACTGTATACATCTGGGGTGCCGCACCTAAGCACATCCTAAAGCTGCTGGATTCTGGATTCTATTCAGAAGAGAGCCTTGCGCCTCGTCGGCGACTCGGAGTTGACCCGAGATCTGGATAGTCTGGAACTCGGAAGACATGTGGCTGAGATCTCCCTGTTTTACAAATATTTTCATGACAGATATTCCCAGGATTTGGCCCGCATTATCCCGCCACCAGCAGCGCCTGCCAGAGAGTCACGACAACACTTAGAACGCCGCTTGGCAAGAACTGCTTTGTCTGGCGCACTGTGAGTGGAACTCACTCCCAGGACATCTGTTTCACCCTAACTACAACCTACAGCTATTCATAAACCGTGTCAATCAACATCTTCGTACACACACCGCTCGTCGAGTGCCATAGGATCTCCCTTTAGTGTGTGTGTCACTGTCATAAAAAAGTATGTAGTGAATAATTATATTAAATAGCTGTGCAATGTTGGAAAGCTGAATAAAATGCACAAGACACGAATTAGATTAAATGTTTGAGTATAGCACATAATATTTTATGTTCAATTTTTGAATATAAACATCTGCAGCACAAAATCTGAGGCTCGTGAATTCTTTTGAAACTTTTCAGACTAAAATTATTGCAACAACCTTGTTCATCATCTCTGGTGACAGAATAGAAGAGCAATTTACATATACGCTTATCTGAGTCATCAGTCGTTGCAACCATATGGCAAGAATGACGAAAAAGTGTTGAGACGTACTGTATTTAAAGCAATCTGCGACGCAGTGGTGAAGTGTATTTACTATTCGTCTTTGTCGTCAAATACCGCAAGAATCCAAGATTTGCAATTTGGGATTTATATATGCCGGCTTTATATAAGCCAGCGAAAATATATTCGCTCTAAAATAGAAGAGAAAAAAGGAATTTAATCTTCTATATTGCGTTTCGCTGAAGTCATATTTACACCTTGAGAATTATAAGGAGTTTAATTAACTACTCAGTTATCTTAACGCTTATTTTACGTAGTTCTATTATACGATCACTGGAAAGCCTAAAGAGATGGAAAGATCACTTGCTTTTTGGTGAAACGCTCTTATTTGGAGAAGTTAATGCATTTAATTAATTCGGCTTAAAATTTGCATAATAAAGCACCGTTAATATTTTACCGGTAGAACGAAACGACTTTTAAACTCTTAGGAATTTCATTACCGCCATTAATAAAACGTTACACGGAAACTTACGTCTGCAGTTACTCCCTGAATGGGGAAAAACTTTAAACCTGGCTTATTCGCTGTATTATGTCTGTGAAAATCGTCGACTCCGCATTGAACAGAAGAGAGTGAATTATCTTCAAAGTTTTATTATATAAGTGAACTCATGAAAAAAATGTCAGCCACACATCAGAGTATTCCGTTGTTCATTTAAACTTCAAATAATAAATGGCATAAAGAATTAAAGTTTAGAATTTTATAAACTGCTTAAATTGTCTTGCTTGGACTGGATTAAATGAAAAAGTATGTATCTATATA
>JAEQML010063610.1:0-22944 GCA_016904865.1 Pissodes strobi
ACATATTTATGTAATACATACAACAAATAATATCATAGAATACTAACCTTATTATAAAAATGAGATATTATTATATGACATATTTTGTACTATAAGACGGTAATATAAAAAAAAACTGTAATTAATTTTAACGTTTTAAACTAATCAATATTATCAATAATAATATGGTAAGAATAACCTCAGGCGCCTACGGGGAGGTAAGATTTTTTACGTGCTAGTCCTCTACCCCCTTCAGTCGTTGTTAAGGTTCACTCGCTTGGCGCACTATACATGCATGATTGACATTCTTTTTACCGTTGATTTCCTACACAAAGTACTTCAACAGTTTGAAATAACATATTCAAACGCCTTTTAGGTTGAGTATGAACAATCTTTGAACACTTATCACAAGGTGCAGGTACCTAAAATTCCAGCAAAACCGCTGAAACCTTATTTGAGGCACAGACTAAAAGTAATGGATACAGTTAAAGCGCGAAACCCAGACTTAAAACCAAAAGAAATCTCAAAAATTATCAGTTCGATGTGGGGAGATTTGTTAGAGGACGACAAACAGGAGTTTATTGAAGGTTACAAGCTAGATAAGGTGTTGTATAAATAAGCTCTAAGTTTTGATAGTTTTAGAATTTTTATCTTGGGATCTTTAAGATCCATGGTCTGTTTGGAGCCTAATAAAGTAAATTTCTCTTCACAATTCACTTCTTGCCCAATATTCTATTCCGGACTTTTTTCTATTGAAACGCCTTTTAGGTTGAGTATGAAAAATCGATGGTGAAAGTCCCAGAGAAACCGCTGATGCCTTACGTGAGGTACAGCCGAAAAGTATTGGATATAGTTGAAGCCCAAAACGCTGGTTTAGAAGTATTTGAAATTGGAAAAATCATCAGTTTGATGTGGAGAGATTTGCCAAACAGACAGAAATTCATTGAAGAATACGAGCTAGAAAAGGTGTTGATTTTTAAATAAGCTCGAGGTTCTGATACTTATAAAATTTGTACCTTAGGATGCTTTAAGTCAATGGTTTCTTAAAAGTCTAGTAATTAATTCTGTATTGTGTTGTACAGGGTGTTTTGTAATTGAGTGCCGATACTTATGGTTGTGAATCCTTGGGTGATTTTAAGAAGAAAAGTTAATATTAACATATGTCCTAAAGCTCTTCATTTTTGAGCTACAGGATGTTAAAGTTTAAAAAAATATATAACTTTTTTATCATAATATTTTTATGAAATTTTGTACACACCTTTTAATCATTAAGGAGCATTTTTTGACTTAAAAGATTTTTTAAAATTTTTACCAGCGACGTCCGTACGGGGTTTGAATTGAATATTTTAAAAGAAAAAAATAGTACGCCACTGATTTTTCTAAAAACCGAACTTATTTTTAAAATCTTCATTTATTTTGGAGCAAATTTGGTCCATAGACTTACTTTCGTACGATGCACCGTTTTCGCGTAAAAACCGAAAACAAAACAATTTTTTTTCCGGTTCATTGAGACTGCGTTCGATATTTTGTGGAAATTTGGTAGGCACCCACCATTAGTGAAAACACTTTTTTTGTGACAATTTATTTTCTACTTTCACCAGTGACGTTCACATAGGCGCGATATTGAATGTTTGAATAGAAAAAAAACGGTAAGCATATTAAATGCCCTCTTAAGGCAAATGAAATAAGAATTAGTAGGCTGGGTAAAGCTTCATAAATTTTGATGTTTCTTTTCATAAAGACAATACGGTTGTCATTGATTTTTCATTATTAAATAATTATTATTAGAGTAAGACGTACAAATCTGATAAAAAAAAATGGTAAATTTTACAAACAATGACATGCATTTTACTTATGGGCTTGCAGACGGAAATGCATACCAGCCAGGCTGATATACCAAGAGCGGTATCCAAATCCCATACTACCCGATCCGAGAACATTTTCTTGGATTCATAGACGTCTTCACGAGACCGGAACTTTAAAAGTAGACCACAGTTCTAAAGGAGTCCATCAAACAATAAGAACACCGGAACTTGAAGAAGGAATTTTACACGAAATTGAGGAGAACCCCGAAACTAGCACGAGGAAAATCGCTGCAATATTTAATATTTCACATTTTTTTGTCTGGACAATTCTCATCGAAAATTTATTATACCCATATCACATTCAAAGAGTGCAGGCATTACTCCCTCCCTCGAGATTTCCCGTTGCTCATTAATTTCTGTGAGTGGTTTCTTCAAAACCTACTGGAAAATCCGTTATTTGACAGGCCCATTCTGTTTAGCGATGAAGCTAATCTTTCTCGAAACTCGATAAGAAATTTCCATAATAATTGCAAGATGTTTATGCTGCTCAAGGTGCTGATGAAAAACACAACACCTTTTTTCAAAATTCTTTTCTATTACTTTGATTTGTCATTTCCTGTAAGTTCTAGTAGGATTAGGAGCGAAAGGGCAATCTGGGTTAATACAGATATAAAAAATTACTCTAACTATATTAAGGACTTGTATGTGTGGTACAAGCGGATAGATAGTCAGGCTGTGTATAGCATTTACACGTCCGAAGGAAAAACTTATAGAAAATACTTGTCCAACTATCGTAAAAGCATTAATGATAATAAAGTATTAAACTCCAAAAATAAAAATAAAACGGCATGGGCTATAAATAACTCTGAATCAGACAAGGAGACGAAGAGTTTTGATATTACTTTAAATACAGATCAGGGTACGGTTGATGATATCAAGGCTATTGCTGAGACCTTTAGTTCTCAGTTCGATCTGACATATACTCCACTTATAAATTACAATGTTGCCGAGGAGGGTGATTTTCCTACAATGTTTCTTTTTCCGGTAGACTCACAAGAGGTGCTCAAGGTGGTTTCTGGGTTGCCCAACAAATACTCCTCTGGTATGGATGAGATTCCGATTTCTGTCCTGAAATATGTGGCTGAGTATGTCTGTGATCCCTTAGAAAACATCATAAACGAATTCTTTATAACACAAATGTTTCCTGCTGATCTCAAAAAAGCCAAACTTATTCCAGTATACGAAAAGGGTGACCATCAGAGCATCTCCAACAAAACACCTATTTCGAAGGTCTTCGAAAAGGTAATATTTACCAGAATTTTTTATTATTTTCAAATATTTAATATCCTGAACGATAGTCAATTTGGGTTTCAGCCAAATAAATCCACCGAAAAGACAATATTTCACGCAACCCATTTTATCACTAAACAAATTGATAAAAATAACAAGGTTGCTAGCCTGTATTTTGACTTGTCGAAGGCCTTCGACACTGTAGATCATAAATTACTAATTTCAAAACTTGCAGTTTATGATATCACGGGTGCTGCTGCTTCTCTGTTGCAATCGTATATGCTGGAGCGGCAGCAGACCGTTTGTATTTCAAGAAGTGGTACAAATCATTACTCTCATAGCATTGTATTGAGACGGGGGAGGGGGTGCCCCAGAGCTCCATCTTGGGGCCTCTGCTCATCCTGCTGTATGTGAATAGCCGTTTCTGGTGGGGCTTGTGTCTGCCAGTATGCTGATGACACGTTGGTCGTGCTGGTGGATACCGCCTTGCTTGGACTGTCCCATGCATGTTCACATGCAGCGGCGAGGATGAGGGACTGGTGCTCTAATAACAACCTCACCTTGAATCATGATAAGACCAGTCTAATTCGCTGTAATAAGACATCATCTCTGTTGGTTTACCTAAATGGTAAATCCATTCCTGCCATGGATCAGGTAAGATTTTTGGGTGTCTCCTTGGATCTGTCATTGAGCTTTGAATATCATGTTTCAGCTCTTAGGGCCAAACTCAGCAGCCTATGTTTTCTTGTTCGAAAACTGAAATCGGTGGTGACTTGGGGATCACTCAGACTGTTTTACTTTGGGCAGGTACAGTCCGTGATTGCCTACGGGATATGCTTTTGGGGCTCCTCTAGGTCGGCTTTACAAACCTTTCTAGCTCAAAAACGCATTATAAGATGCATATTTAACCTTCACCCAAGGACTTCATGCAGGCCATATTTCAGTAAGTTGGGCGTCCTTCTTTGTACTTCAGTTCACTGGTTTTGTTGGTTAAAAGAAATTATCAGTCATTTCCCACGAATATGCAATTGCGGTCTGAGAGTATGACTATGTTGACTAGGGGTGGCACTGACCTGAGCATACCCACTTACAATTCCAATTTTTATGAAAGGGGACCTGACTACATGGCCGTAAAAGCATTCGGAGTTTTGCAAAGATAAATTCAGCAGATCAAAAGCATAAACAGCTTTAAAAAACACGTATCCCGGTGGCTACTTGATAAGTGTTTTTATTCTTCTGACCTTTAAATATAGTATTGTCTTGTATGTCAGATTAATTGTTCTTTTGTCATACCTATTTTTCAGTTTGTTGTATATACGCATTGTGTATTGTAACATTTTTAAAATTTTAAACATTTTGATTTTGTTTATATTTGCATCATCATAATACAATGTAGGTGCATAATTTTTTAATGTTACTTTGTGACTTTTTGTGTTTTCTAGAAACAATTGCTTTGTTATGTGAACATAATTTTGCTGGCACTAAAGAGTATGATTATTATTATTATTAACCATTTATGGGCGGATGAAAACTCTTATGCAATTGTGGAATCAAATCATCAAGAACAGTTCTCGTTAAATGTTTGGGCTGGCATTATTGATGATTATTTGATAGGCTCATTTTTTCTCCCAAAAAGACTTGATGGACAATCATATTTACACTTTCTTGAAGAAGATCTGCCGCCAATGTTTGAAGACCTTCCAATCTTATTAAGAAACCAGATGTGGCTAATGCACGATGGTGCGGCTACACATTTTAGCTTACGAGTGCGTGAATTTTTAAATCATACCTAGCGCAATCGGTGGATAGGTCGCGGAGGAACGCAGTCATGGCCGCCTAGATTTCCCGACCTTAATAGTTTAGACTATTTTTTTCTGGGGGAATCTGAAAAGTGAAAAGCTTAGTGTACGCAGTGCCGATTCAAACCGAAGAAGAGTCACGAAATCGTATAATAGTATGCTGCCAAACCATAAGAAGCACCCCAGGAATCTTAGAAAATGTGCGTCAGTCTATGCGAAGAAGAGTAGATGCTTGAATACGTGTGGGTGTAGGACACTTCCAACAACCACCGTAAATAATTTGGGTTCTTTATTTTGTTTTTCTTCTCTTGTCATTTCGCTTTAGATTTAAAATTTTGAATTTTCGTTTTACTAAATGAATAGCGATTTTTAAAATAAATTTAAAAAAAATGTTTTGGTGTTTATTTTTTTTACGCGGAAACGGTGCATCGTAAGTAAGTCTATGCGCCAAATTTGCTCCAAAATAAATGAGGATTTTAACAATAAGTGTGGTTTTTAGAAAAATCAGTGGCGTACCATTTTTTTTCTTTAAAAATATTCAGTTCAAACCCCGTACGGACGTCACTGGTAAAAATTGAAAAAATATATTTCAAGTCAAAAAATGCTCCTTAATGATTAAAAGGTGTGTACAAAATTTCATAAAAATATTATGATATAAAAGTTATTATATTTCTTTAAACTTTAACATCCTGTAGCTCATAAATGAAGAGCGTTAGGACATATGTTAATGTTAACTTTTCTTCTTAAAATCACCCAAGGATTTACAACCTTAAGTATCGGCACTCAATTAAAAAACATCCTGTATACATAGTTAGTATTATTTTTCACAGATGACTTCCTGCACAATATTCTATTCTAGACTTTTTTCTATTGAAAAAAGTACCCCAATAGTTTGAATACATAACTTCCTACTAAACATATTGAAACACTTTTAAGGTTGAATATGAAGAATCTTTGAAAACCGACCCCAAGGCGAAGGTATCAAGATCACTTAAAGCCCTAGCAAAACCGGCGACGCCTTACGTGAGGTACAGTCGAAAAGTATGGGATATATTTAAAGCAGAAAACGCCGACTTAAAACTATTTAAAATCGGAAAAATCATCGGTTTGATGTGGAGATATTTGTCAGACAAACAGAAGTTTATTGAAGAATATGAGCTGGAAAAGGTGTTGTTCTATAAATAAACTCTTAAAATTTGAATTTTAAGATGCCTTCGACTTGTTGACACATTATTTTTCACAATAATGATTGATTTAATGCACATTATTCTATTCCTGATTTTTTTTCTATTGAAATTCTGATTTGAACAAGTATTATTTAGGTTTAGAAAAAGCACCTTGATAGTTTGAATATATAACTTCCTACTAAACATATTGAAACGCTTTTAAGGTTGAGTATGAAGAATCTTTGAAAACTTACCACAATAATCTCCCCTATGATGAAGCCAAGAATGAAGAGAAATCGGGTAAGATGTGGTTAATAAGCTTAGTTATAGATTAAAATAGCAATTTGACTAAAAATGTAACAACAAAGTAATTTTAGTTGCTGAAGATAGTGATGGCGAAACCTACGAGACAACAGAGAGTTTCTCAAGACAATCTGCGAATAGGACAGAGATGCAACCAGCAGAGGAACATGGTAATCATATTTATTGTTCTGTATTTCTAGTGTTAATCCATAATTCGCAGGCGGTGTTGTTCTGTGATAATCTTATACTGACTATACTCTTAACTGTAGCTCTGTGGATATATAGGTGCACATCAATTAAAGTACTTTTAACATCGTAGATCAGGATGATGGATACTCGGTTAAGCAATTAGCTTATGCTCGCTGTTATCTGAGGAAACACAGCCTGATTAACGAGATCTTCTCGGAGCCGGTAGTCCCTGACATCGGATCAGTCCTAAAAGTAAGTAATCATATCAGTATTTTAGTTTACGCGGTCGGATAGGCATTCGCGCGTCTTGCTTTGCCATGAAAGGCGTATAATAAACTAATTTTAATTTGGTGAATAGTTTTATGAAAGTGGTATTTAGAGTTGGGGCAATCCACTTAAATTATATGGAAAAAGCTTGTACTTTCAAGTATGCTTCATAGTCGATCGGTTTTATTTTTTGGTTAGTTTGAATATCATGGTTAATTTCACATCTGTTAGCTATACCTACAACAACTTTTGTGGCGGCTGCATAAAACATGATTTATTTGATAACCATTATTTATTCATAGTGTAATCTACTAAAATGCATAAGCTACTAAAGAAATATCACCCTGTCCTGAGTTTGAACTTGAACTTGAAGATTTTTATATAAACATTAAAGGCAAACTATAAACAACGCGAGCAATCAACGGAAGCGATTTTCAACCTTAAGCATGCAATGATTATCGCTTTTTTAATATAAATACGCTACCTCAGTTCTTCAGACTTTGTTCTCACCACAACCAACTCCCAGGTTAGCTATACAGCTGCCTTCGGGTTATATCCGCTCTTAAAGTTAGCTATACAGCTGCTTTAGGTTCTACTCCTTTATTCCATACCAAACCTGGCACCGGTTAGTCATTTGACGACTGCTAGGACCAGGGGTTTCACAACCACCGTAACAAAGTCAAATCAAGAAGTTTGCCAGAGTTCTGAGAAAGACAAGTGTCTACATAGCTAGTTATAAAGTTTAGTGAAATATTTTAGTGCTCTTAAAGAAAACCCAACTCTTAAAAAAAACTATAATTATGACAACGAACAAAGACCTATAAACAATACCTCGACTCGAGAAAGCATGCGCACCTTAGTATTCGGGTATAATAGAATCTCACTTTTCTGACCAATAATCGTTGTTAAAGTTTTATCGTTAATATATTGTTATTGTTATAAACCAAACGTGCTTACCTTATCATCTCTTCTTACCCAACGTAACCCGGCCCCGGCCGCATTTTTCTAAACGCCAAGCGTGATCGCGAATCGGGTCACGCCGAACTTCGGGTACTAAATGCCATTTGTGATCGCAAATCACCCGCGCTAAACAGCACACGTTGTCGCTAACAACATACACTCCTACAGCCTAGTTATAAAATATGAGTATGAAACAAAATTGCTTTGTATAGAGAAAGTTCTACTTACTTGAGCTCTCGTGTTTAATCGTCACATGTGTTTTGAAAAAAAAGCGTGATTTTTCTGTTAAAGAGGGTAATAATGATTATACACGTTAAGAGTAAAAATAATATTTATTAATCATATTCTGGTCATATAATTTGGCAGTGTTAAGTTAGTACTTTCTATAAGAACAAATTTTTACATTTTAAGTACTTAGCTTTTTAAGAACATGTTTATTTATTTAACAACATAAAGTGTCATACCATAAAACTAAAGAAAATAAATGGCTGCATTCGAATACATTTTAAAAACTTGCAGAAGAAATAAAATAAGCTAAAGAACGGAACTAAAATAATTACTTTGCAATCTTTCGAGCTCCCAGAGCTACATTTTGTTTTACACAAGTACCCAAGTTATAAGGAGCTAGATTTGCTTTGTTCTTGAAGTTAGTAGGCTTCCTCCCAGACTGAAACCGCCTTCTTCCAGTAAATGTAGTTTTTCTTCTGGTCACCCTAGTTGGCTTTACAGAGATTTTTCACACCTTTTCTTGTTGTGTGTACCATTTGTCTTTTCAATGATGAGCAAGAGGTTTGAACGCTGTATACGAGAGAGAGTAAGAGAGAAGATGAACTATTCATATTTTTTTGCAGGTTATGACTCCACCTTGAAAATTCTCGGGGTCATCTTTAAGATTTTTTATAATTCTGTTGTCCAGATCAATTATGAAATTTTTCCATTCACTTAATAATTCTGTATTTTCGTTTTCAATATTATTATTACTATCATCGCTTAACTTTGTTGTATCGATGGTTTCAAAATCATTACCACTTGTATAAGCAACTGCATTATTTACAATAAGATAAGAGTTGGCTGACTATTAGTTTCGTTTTTACTCAACTGAACCATTTCATTCAAGGAATTTTCAAGAAGTAAATGTAAAGGTGGTTCACTATCACCACCTGTGGCAATTTCAAATAAAATTTATTTTTGCTGTTCTGAAAAAATGTAGCAAGCATTATTAATGTTGAACTTTTTTAAGACTCCAGCCTGATGCTTGCACATTTTCCCAGTTTTGCCTTGGGGACAATAACATATGCAAATTTCCATATCAATAAAAGATACTTCTTTTTTATCTGAATTTAAAACAGTATATTGCATGTGCCCCGTTTTTGTAATATTATTGAGATCAAGATCTTTTTCATCCCGAGCATATCGTTTCACATTGATTTTATTTAGTACTAAATCCAAAAGTCTTTGGATTAAAGTGATAATTATGCGCTACATTTTATTTACTTTTCCTCAATAAAAGATCAGACAAACATAAAAATAGAAACAGCCGCCTGAGAGTACCGTTTTGACGCAAAGGTTTGATTTTAATTTGTTCCCGAATGTGTGGTAAAACACCTAACTAAACTAGCAAAATAGCATCTTTATAGCCATGTGTTTGATCAAACTGCTCTGCTTTTGCACTACAGTTTTGAATCAAAGGATCAGGAATAAACTTTTGCAATGCCCCAATGGTTCCAGGAATTTCTGGTCGGTAGCAAAGGCAGTAAGTAACAACTTTACAAAAACGTCTCTCCCACCTTTGACGGACGAACGTGGCATCACGGCGCCAAGGAAAAAGCAAACATGCTCGCCAAAATGTTTTCATCGCACTCTACCTTAGACGTGCCCCAAGGCAAGACTCTCCCCACTATACCGAACATCAACACCACCATGGCAGAAGTCAAGTTTTCTCATCGTGATATTCGCAAAATCCTTAAAGAACTAGATACGCAAAAGGCATCAGGACCAGACGGAATACCTGCCATCGTGTTAAAGAACTGCGCCAACGAACTAACACCCGTTTTTTCCAGGCTTTTTTCTCTCTCTTACAGAAAAGGGATTTACCCAACCTCTTGGAAAGTCGCTCGAGTGCAACCTGTTCCAAAAAAAGGCAAGAAAACCACGCCCTCAAACTATCGCCCAATTGCCTTGCTTCCAATAATCTCCAAAGTCATGGAACGTGTAGTCAACCAGCAACTACTCAAGTACCTCGAGAGCAACGGAATAATCAGCGATAATCAATACGGCTTTCGCAAAGAGAGATCGACAGGAGATATATTGGCCTATGTCATTCATATATGGAGTAGGGCAATTGAAAACTACGGAGAGTCTTGAACGATTGCGTTGGATATTTCAAAGGCATTCGACAGAGTTTGGCATGACGGACTGCTCAACAAACTGCCGTCCTTGGGACTGCCCGCCTCTCTCTGCAGCTGGCTGGCCAGTTTCCTTAAGAACCGATCCCTACACGTTGCAGTCGATGGACACATCTCGGACATTCACCATCAACGCGGGCGTGCCTCAGGGCGCAATACTTTCACCAACTCTGTTCCTCATCTATATTAATGACCTGCTGATCGAAACGAATAATCCTGTTTACAGTTTTGCAGATGACAGTACCCTTGTCTCCCACTTTAGATCAGAAAAACCCTTACCAGCGACTGAGACTCATCACCGCAGACATGAGCAGATTACAGCAATTAATCAAGACCTGGAGAAAGTTCAAACTTGGGGTGACCGAAATTTGGTCCAGTTCAATGCAGCAAAGACCCAAGCAGCAACGTTTACTAAGAGGGCCAATACAGCGGGCCCTGACATCATTATGGCAGGATCGACCATTCCTTCATCCTCGTCAATCGGGCTGCTGGGTGTCTCGGTCAACAGCAATATGTCATGGCATGACCATGTTGCTAACATCGCAAAATCAGCCTTCCAGAAGCTTGGTGCGCTATTTCGCAACAAAAAACTCTACACACCGCAGCAGTTGCTCTTGCTGTACAAAGCGCAAATAAGACCGTGCTTAGAATATTGCTCACATATCTGGGGTGCCGCACCAAAGCATACCCTAAAGCTGCTGGATTCCATTCAGAAGAGGGCTGTGCGTCTCGTCGGGGATCTGGAGTTGACCCGGAATCTGGATAGTCTGGAACATCGCAGACATGTGGCCGAGATGTCTCTGTTTTACAGATACTTTCACGGCAGGTGTTCCCAGGATTTGGCCCGCATAATCCCGCCCCTGGCAACTCCTGTCAGACAGTCCCGACAGACGGCAGGAACGCACCAGTGCGTCGTACAACTAGAAACACCTAGAACATCGCTTTACAAGGACTCCTTTGTCTGACGCACTGCATCACTGTGGAACTCACTTCCAGGACATCTGTTTCCCACTAAGTACAACCTACAACTATTCAAGAACCGTGTCAATCAACATCTTCGCACACACACCGTTCGTCGAGCGCCATAGGATCTCCCTTCAGTGTGTGTGCCACTGCCATAAAAAAAAAAAAAATAAAAAATTCAAAATTTTTCAAACCACAAAACCTTACTTATCTTATATTCGATTTAGTATGTATTCGTTTCGTCCAGACTTTTAGTTAAATCTTAATCATACTGAGGTAGCAGTGAAATTGTTACATAGTACATAGCAAATAAGATCCGCTTCAACCAAAACTTTTATAATTAAATTCCGGTACTTACCTCAACCTCTTCGTTTGGGTTAGTTTTAAATTTATTCTGAATGATTGTTCAGAAATTCCTCCATAACTATAGCCATCTGGGAAACAAGCGAAACTATTCAATTTAACTATATATTTTAAAATTAAAACAAAACAACAAACAAACAAACAAAAACATAGATTGTATTGCAGAGTCTCAAATTTGCGACAACGTGTGCTGTTTAGCGCGGGTGATTTCCGATCACAAAAGGCATTTAGTACCCGAAGTTCGGCGTGACCCGATTCGCGATCACGCAAGGCGTATAGAAAAATGCGCCCCGGCCGCTTATTTGTAAACAGGAGACGCGTCCGGCATAAGACGCGAGCCGAAGTAGAGTAGTATATAGCAGACGAGTGAGGCAAAACCGCTTGGTAAACGGCAGACGTGTGAGTTGCAAAAATGTTTGCGGAATCAAGATCTATATATAGCAGACGAGTGAGATGGATTTTTGCCTGATACGTTATTTACTAAAACTTTTTAATAAGATATTTTGTGTTATTTTCAATTTCTTGCGATAATTTAAAATACTTATTGGTGTACTTACCAAAATCTAGTGGGTACTAGATTATACTGGTAAAAATAGGAGTTTTCTTATTTTCTAAACATAAACTTCCGAATCTTTGTAAATATTGGGCAAAAAATGCAAGTTCTTAATACTACATATAAGTATGTATTTGTTAAAGTAGGTAGTATACAAGTAAGTAGAACAGGGTTTTGAGTTTGAAACAAAAGATACCTATTTTTTAGGACAAAATACTTTGGAAAATAGACAAACACCCATAGGACAATATAACAGAACACAACTAAAAAAAAATTTATGATTAAGGATTAAATGTCTCTAGGTAGGTAATTAATTTAAAATAAGACATTTTTGGGCAATTCATATACAGGGACGCTCAAAAGTTCGAAAAAAAACACTAAAAAATAACAATGTTTTGACCATCTTTTGGGCAACCCAAAGTTAGTGTCGCTTCCCCTTAACTTCAAATGCGTTCTGTACAGCATACATCAAGCTTCTTCACGAGTGAGCAGATTGCCTAAGCATTTCTTTAAATTGTCACGGCACAGTTTTCAGTGAATTTTCGTTTGGCTCGGTCTAGTTCATTTTCGGTTTTGGAATGTAAAATTTTCTTAAATAGGGAGTAATATTTTTGTCACAAATCTGGTGGTATTCCGTTTTTCGTTGTTAAAATCCTTCTCAAGACCGCCTTCTTTATATGAAAAATGCATGAGAGCAATTTTGCTTCTGGTCAATGTTTTCTTAGTACTTTCCTCTCTCCTAAATCGTCATCTGTCAAGATAACTGTTGACGAAACAAGAGCGAAATATCGGAATTATCCATGTCTTTACGGTCTAGCATAACTTCTTCAACGCCTCGGTGGTGTAGTAGGCAGAGTGCTTGCCTGTCATTGCTGCGCTGCGGGTTCGATTTCCGTCGGTCGCAACAGATGTTTTGTTTACCTTTTTTTAAAGTTATGTTTGTTTTTTTATTAATTTACCTTTTTTTCTTATTTTTGGGTTAGCCTTGGGTTAGTTTTGGTTAGTTCTTGTTGATTGTGCCCCCGTAGCGAGCGAAGCGCCATGCAAAGCCATAATAATACCTATTATTCTTGTTTCGCCATTGCGCATGTGGCATCGAAAAGTACGCCCTATTGCTAGACGCTTGTGCATGAAGAAAGTAGGCAGCTCTTAGACAATGGTCCATCGAGACAGCTAATACCCGAATCTAGCAGAACAGCTGTACACTGCTCCACAAATTTTCTTACTTCCGTTTTATTAGCTTGTTATCAGCGCTTGATATAGAAAGAGATATAGCAGATCGATTAATTAGCATCAAGGTATAAATTTAGTTTTGTGTATACGTGTGCCCAAAACCAAAGAAAATTCTACTACGATAAGGCTCATGCTTATGGGCGCATGTGAAACGGCTTAGAGACATCAATGCGCTCACAATATTGTACTTCGCGGCGGTAACCTTCGGACGATTCATGCCCCACGTGGCCAATATTTCGCAATACGCGAATAAGCTACGTCGGTAGACGCACCGCTAGAGCTGCCGCGTTGGTTTTTCTTTTTCCCAACGCGAATCGGCAACAGCGAGTTTGCCGCAGGCGCACTTCAAGCGACCTTCTGTCGATGGGGCCAGGCTTTTCAGAATCTGGACCCATTTCGGGGGTCAAATATTTATCCTGTGGTGGGTTTTCTTATCGTAGTAGAATTTTCTTTGCCGAAACGAAAATGAACCCACATTATTTAACTATACTAGAGGGCAACTCCATACGTAATGGCAGATATTTTCTTTCAAATGCATTTTATTAAACATAAATTAATTATTATTGTGAACAATTAATAACAGTCGTGTAATGGTAGGTAGGTATTTTACTATTTAATTATTACTTTTGTGTAATTTTAAATAATACATGGCTAAAACTATATGGCGAGATTTTCTCGAAATTTTTCCTAAACAAATTAAAATAACTTCCTTTAGACACGGTTGGAGTGTAAAAATCTTTTTTAAATTCATTATTTTATCTTCTTTATTCATTATTTCACACAGTGAATTTTAATTTCAAAAAAGAACACCAGGAAACTATTCAATTGTTGCGTTAAGAGGCTTGTAAACAGCAGACGTATCAGGCAGTCTTGGGCGGACTCGTCTTCTAAATATGAAATGTTTTTCGGGCATTGGCGGAATTAATCGAATGGATAACGCGTCTCCTGTTTACAAATATGCGCCCCGGCCTACCTCAGTTACCCCCCGGCACGCTAAGCAAGGCGTATCTTCACGAATAGAACATACAGTGGTAGATTAATGGCAAAGAAGCTGTCCACAGTTATATATGGCCTAAGAAACCTAAAATCTTTGGTTCAATAAAATGTCATTTTCATGGCCTATCATGGTCTTTTTCGTTCAAACTGCTTTTATGCTCTACCTGTCTGAGGCCATAGTGCGCAGGCGGGCAAGATATTTGCGTTCCAGAGGAGGACTGTCTGTCAGAGTTATTGCGGGCTTACACTATAGGGCGGATGTCAGACAGGCTTTTGTGAGACTTAATATCTTAACTTTGCCATCTGCTTATGTCCTGGCATGTATACTTCATTTAAAAGAAACATTAACTATTACAATTTATTTATGAAACACCATTATCATAATACAAGATATAAAAATAATATTAACTTACATTTTGTAAGATTGAAGTCGTGAATCAGCACCAACTGCTATATGGTCCAAAAATAAGATTGAACCCCAACATTTTTTTTTTCCAATTAATTTAAAAAAAATTGAACCCCAATGATTTTTTTCCCCAATCAATTTAAAAAATTGAACCTAGCCCCGGAGAGTCGCGTTACAAAGCCCGGCCCCTGTCGTGGGGTCGTTTGAGCGCCACCCGTTCTAGCCAGCTAAACGGAAAAAGCTCGGCAGGTGTTGTACCGAGTGGCTAGATTCGCTCATAAAATTAACCGGTTCCTAATTTCGAACTATCCAAATAAAATTAGAATAATTATGGCACTATAATCAACCAACTTAACCTATCAAAAAAACGCAATCTAAAAATTTAATGAACACTATATTTGCTACTAAATCCTTTTTTTTGCAAACACAGCAACAATCTATCTGGAGAAAATGGTTATACTAAAAATGTGGTTGAGTAAACAAAAGAATGTTAAATGACTTAAAGTAATTAATGAAATAAACAGAGTACAATATGAAGATTGTACGTACAGAGACCAATTCAGTTGGAAAACCTCGGTTCTATATGCCTTATCACTAAATGCACTAAACTACTTATCAAAGTGATCACTTGGCGCAGACTAAGCTTCTTACAACTAGGTATGCGTGCGCTAATAGCTGCACTGATGGTGAATATTTCCCTCATGTATAAAAAATCCCATTAGAGGAGTGCAGTTCTCGGAAAATTACAGCGATAATTGCACTGTAGAAATCGAAAGAGCACAGCGATAATTGCATCGTACGTATCTATGGTAATTCCATTGTAAAATTACGATGACAGCATTTATAAATAACGTCAAAGTCAAGTGAATATATATTAAGTATTAAAAATGCCTCGTTTCGGATTAAAAAAATCGTATTTTTGTGTCTCTTTAGATTGTTTGCAGTTACATGTACGTTTTTGTATTAAAAAGAGAATAAAAATGTATTTTTTAAAACCATATCCTTATTCGGGAAATATTCCCCCGAATTACACTCGTGCATCAAAATAACCAGATAATTTTGCATTCAAGCGTGTTGTCTTAGAAAAACTGCATTCGGTCATTTTCATATTTTGGAAAAATATGAAAATGAACTCATGCAGTTTTTAGACAACACGCTGTCATGCAAAATTATCGGTAATTTTGATGCACTTGTGCAATTACTTACGATAATATGCCGCAATGAGCGGACACAATGATTAGATCAAAAAAAACTTGAGAAGTTAATAAAAGCACCAGATCAGATTAAAACTATGGTTAGTTTGATTCAGATGATAAAAAGATAAAATTCAGAGCAGTTATATCTGCCGACTAATGAATGAAAAGAATGAAGTTATCCAGCCAGCGCTTATCTTTTAAAATGAGAAAACAAATCAAAGCAATTTGATTAACTGGTTCGATAAACCAGTGAATAAATGTAAATTAAATTAATTAAAATCAATGAGCTACCTCAATTCAATGTTCGATTTATATCAATAAAAGCAAACGAAGAGTAAACATAAGACACAAAACTTATACCCAAATCCCGTCGTCGAACTCTATCGATGGCCTCTAGTGCCGGAACCACAAGTTAGGGCCTTTCGTCAGCCTTCCAGGGAAAAAAAAATTGTGGACCTGCTTCCGGCCTTTCACAGAAGAAGTTGCAGCAGAAGAAATTGGTTCGTCAAGTAAACTTCTGCCCAGCAGAAGAAGTTCTGGCCCAGCAGAAGAAATTGGTTTCACCGGGTAAACTACTGGCCCAGCAGAAGAAGTTCTGACCCAGCAGAAGAACCCTGAAATAATCCAGTACGCATTAAATGAAGCCCCCTTACTTTAATAAAAATCATAGACCCCCTTACTTTAATAAAAAATCATAGACCCCCTCCCTCTTTGCATAAATACATCTTCTTTATAAAACAAATTTTCCCAGACAAAAAAAAACCATGGACTTGCAGTGCAATAAAGCAAATAAAAGAAATATTAAGGTTTAGGTAACTTGAATATAAAAAGATAGATATGAATCACCCCTAAAAGAATATATAAACTTCCCCATATGATCAAAATTAAAGTTGCGTTAAAATAAAAATTCAGATCAGATAAAATGGAGTAGATAAGATAACACATGGAAATAGCAAATGGCGTTATGTACACAAAAAAAAATAAGAGGTAGATAAGCAATCAATTTCATTAATTTAGGCAAAAATGGTAGCGATATTTACCTCACTCGGACTTGAAGGTGTATTAGAGGAGATTCGACGGTCTCGGTCTTATGGGACGAACGTGGAAGCCGCTATAAATAATGGAAACAAAAAAAATTTAGCAACATGGCGGTCAAGTGCTTCATAGGCCACAGAAAAAGGAATCCAGAGAAAATGCTTACCTAGTACAGCTTGTAGAGCCCGAAAAATCGGTCGTGTTAAAACACAAACAGAAACCACACAGCAAATCCCTACCAAAAAGGGTTGTATTATACCACAATACTTAAAACGTGCAGTTTCTCGCTATACTGGCAAACGTTTCCCAGGCGAGCAAACTAGAAAAGACCTCGTTCCGCCTTCCGTCAATTTGCCTTAAATTAAATACGGCGACACAAGTAGTAATGGGCTGAAAACTTGACGAGTGATTCGATACAAGGAATAATTCTAAGAAAATAAACGCCTTAATTCTCGCTTATTATGGTGATAAATGACGGCGGAAGCCACGAATAGTGAGCTAAAATTACATTCTTCCAGAAAGTTCAGGAAATGCTCCAGCAGGAATGATAAACCCTCAAAAATCTAAATCGAGAATGACGAACGCACGATAAATAGCCCATTCCCATTATTCCGTGACGAAGTCACAAAAAATACGGATCAACAAGTCAAACGCAGCGTTTCTTTTTTTGCAGGCTAACAGAATTCTTTAGAAATATAAAGCGACACTCGCGGATGCTGTGACAGTAGCGCTACATTCCATGCCATATTTCACTCTTCGAATGGCCCTCCGCTCGCTACCGCTCGCTACGGGGGCTCAAGAAAAGGAAGCTAACCAGGTGCTAACCCAATCTAACCCAAGAAATACCCAAAAACAAGAAAAAAAACAGTTTAGAAATATAACCTTAAAAACATTTTTAAAACACTGACGGGTTTTGAACTCGAGTCGCCGAACTGAAGGCTAGTCATGCAAACCCCTAGACCACCAGGGCACATAAAAACGATTGGTTGCATCATGAAGACATGACGCGCAGGTGCGCGCGCACGCATGGAATGTAGCGATACTGTCACAGCATCCGCGAGTTAAAGCGACTAGCTGGCTGTTTACGATAATATAATGCAAATCAAGCCAAGTTCTTTTAATAATAAGATACATACATCGCTTATCAACTAAAATAAATAGTCACCACGGACTAAGAATACAAATATATAGCTAACCTATACTTAAAATATAGGTAATTTTACATTGAGAAAAGAGGCAATTTCAAGCGAATTATTAAATTCAAAATTAATAAACCGATGAGTGCAAGATACAGCATAATTTTTTCCCCTAAATGCGGCATATAAATGAAATTTTAAAATTGGCAAAATCGAACTGTTACATAGGTACGTGTGACAAACACTATTTTTTGTCATACGCTCCCAAAATTTAATTTTTATTTATACGCTTTTTGCAATTCTGCAGAACGCCTAAATTTGCAAATTTACCATAATTTTTGAAATCATAATGTACGACAAAGTTAGCTTAGAATTTGGTATCGTAGCAACTATTTGACAATTTTGTCATGTCATTCGAAATTTTTTACATTTAGACATATTCAGGAATTTTGGAATAGTCCGTAAAGGTTGCCATGACGACTTTTAGGGACTAGGCCTAAAAAGAAGCATTTTACGGACTCAAATGAGTCCGTAAAATAGCTATTTTTGGGAGCGTATGACAAAAAGGTATTTATTAGCAAGAGGTTTCTATACCATACAAGAGTTTATAAATACAAATGTTAATAATTTAAATGGGACACTAGATTTGGTTTAGATGGTTACAATGGAGACAGTTTCCTGCCAATGTAATATGTTGTGATGCCCTTAGGTTTAGAGTTTCTGATTTATTTATGATTTAATGTCAATTTTATTAAATATGTTGATCTATTTTGTTCTGAATTTTATATCTTAACTTTTCTTGGGTGACGATTGTAAAAAATTTAATTTTATGAACATGAATAAAATCAGTCAGTCAGTGTTTAAAACCATTTCGGTCAAATACAGTGAAAATTAATTCAGATACCTGTTGAACTTATTTAACTTTAGTATTAAATAAGTAAGATATTGTCACGAGTAGTCTTAGGCGATGGTTGTCACGTTTTTTAAAAGAATAACTTCTCAGAGAAGAGCCGCGTCGCGATTAGTACAATGACGGGGTCTTAACGCTTCCCTTAATCAGAGTCTATAGATATCTTAAACTGTGCCTTAATCTACTTAGCGTGCCGGGGGGTAACTGAGGTAGACCGGGGCCGAGTTACGTTGGGTAAGAAGAGATGATAAAGTAAGCACGTTATGTATTAACGATAAAACTTTAACAACGACTATTGGTCAGAAAAGTGAGATTCTATTATACCCGATTACTAAGGTACGCATGTTTTCTCGAGTTGACGTACTGTTTATAGGTCTTTGTTTACTGTCATAATTATAGTTTTTCTAAAGAGTTGAGTTTTATTTAAGAGCACTAGAACGTTTCACTAAACTTTTTAACTGATTATTTAGACATTTCGTCTTTCTCAGAAGTCTGACAAACTTCTTCATTTGACTTTACTATGGTGGTTGTGAATCCCCTAGTCCTAGCAATCGTCAAATGACTAACCGGTACCAGGTTTGGTAAGAAATAAAGGAGTAGAACCTAAAGCAGCTGTATAGCTAACTTTAGGAGCGGATAGAACCCTGAGGCAGCTGTATAGCTAACCTGGGAGCTGGTTATAGGTGAGAACAAAGTGTGAAGAACTGAAGGTTCGGTAACGTATTTATATTAAAAAATTGATGATCATTGCATGCTTAAGGTTGAAAATCGCTCACGTTGTTTATAGTTTGCCTTTAATGTTTATATAATAATCTCCAAGTACAAGTTCAAACTTAGGACATGGTGATATTTCTTTAGTAGCTTATGCAATTTAGTAGATTACAATATGATAATGTGTATCAACTGTAAATAGTTTACTAAATGTATTGACAAAGTGCTGTTTTTCTAAATCTGATTTTCCATAAAATTTAATTTCGTTCTACAGCGGCGATTTTGTTTAAGGATCGTTGCTCAACGCTCTTATAATATGTAGTATATATGTTCGCTAAAGACTATGTTTTTTCTAATTCACATTAAATCGTTTAGCTGAGATCGTTGGTATTATTATTAAAACGCATCGTCAATGTGTGAAAGCTTGTTTCTTGAGGCGCTAACATCATTTAAGTTTATTTATTTACAAAGTCTACCTTACAGAATATAAAAATCATACAACAATAATTACAGAAAGACTTAGATAAAGAGAAACGGTCACATCAAACAGAATCAAGTTAATAAAAACGCATTATTCAATATAGAAATGCCAATAATATACTTAACATTTGCATACAATTTCAGCCAGAAGCAATGGACACCAGTACAGCTTCCAGTTTGCCCCTTATCGGGTCGGGATCTCAAGGAGAACAAGCAAATGATAAAATGATGATAGAAATAGAAGAGATAAAACAAGAAACAACTGGAGATTTCGAAGATCTAATGTAAGTTGTAAAACAAACTAATATGTATGTGACAAAAAATCAAAATTGCAGTTTTTATCTTAAATACATAAAGAAATAAATATTGTGAAAATAAATTAAACCAACTTTCAGAGATGAAAGCGGTTATACTATTAATAATATAGGAACAAAACTTCTGGACACAAATTTAGCCAAACAAGGTACCAGCTGTAAGGAAGAGAATGAAGAGCTGAGCAATAGTAGTCATGGTTCGGATTATTTTATTGATAATTGGTTAGTATATCTACTCATTTTTAATACAAAGGCAAAATAGATGTTTGATAATATGATATTTTTTTTTAATAAATGGTCTTTCACAAATATTATGATTGTTTTAGTATTAATGTGGAAAATGACACTAAGGAGGAGGAGGAGTCAACATTTTTCGATCAACAAACCGGTTACGCTATTGTAAAGGACGATATAGAATTCGAAGATCATTGTGTCAAGTAAGTAACAACAAAATTGAACTGACATGATGTATGTTCCTGCAGTTTTTTGGATCCCTAGTAATCAGCCCTGAAAAAAACATATTTTTTTTCTAGATCAGAATTCGAGAAGACTTACACCGAAATCCAAGAGTGCTGTAACAAAGATAACAATACCCATATGTTCGAATGCAACCTGTGTGACTACAAGACACCTGCTAAAAGCAAATTGGAAATGCACTTGACTGCGCACACAAATCCTAGTAAATTGTGGTTCTATTGCACCCAGTGCAAGTATAAAACAAATCAAAAACGTAATTTGAAACGACATGGTTTATTACATCAGCAACACGGAAAAATTGAGCCGTTCACTTGTGCGATATGTAACTACATGTCGATACACAAATGTCATATCCGCAGACACATCAGCAACGTGCACAAACACCGCAAACGAAAGAAGGTCTCGAAATCAAGTCATCCACTTAAAAAGCTTAAATGCAGTGTATGTTCATACACCACATTGAAAAAAAGGTTACTACGGTCTCATTTAGATAAGCACAAGGATGTTACAAGTCTTTAAGTTTGCTCTCTGTACGAAATAAAGTCTTAGAGTACATCTACACACACACAGAGAGACAGTCCCAGATACTGCCACCTACGAATGCAACCCCTGCAGATTCAAAGCGAGAATGGGTTTACGCTTGAAGAGGCACTGTTTGTCAAAGAACATTAGCGAATGGTCGGGAAACCGGAAGAATACTGTCCCGATCTATGTATTTAAAACAGGAGAAAGATTTTTTTATCACTTAAACTTAAACGTTTTTTATGCGCCTCTCCTCGTTTTTCTTCTTTATAGGTGTCTCCTTTACTTGTCATTTTCTCATTTTATGACCTAACTCGAATAGTGTTTTATTATTTTTCAGCAAAAGTATAAGTAGTCTCTGACTCGCTTTAATTCTCATACCAGAATGAACTGAATAAGTAAAAGGTAGGCTCGAATATGAACTAGGATGAATAGCGAGTATTGGGCAGAACATTTGGAAGAGTGAACTAGGGTAGCGATAATTCCCGAACGGTATTCGGAATATTATAAAGTTGCAGATTTTAACCTAGAATGTTTTGTGTTTTATTTTAAAAATTCAAATTATTTATGTTGAAATAAATCTGCACACAACCAAAAAATAGTTTTATTACCGAACAACCTTCAGAACTTTATTAAGTATTAATGTTCATCAATTCTCGACAGGTCATCTCATTAAACATAAAGACAAGAACATACATTGCCAAATCCCAGCTCCTGAACATTGTCTCCCTCAATTGCTTTTACTCCCATTAGGTTAATTAATCTTTGTTCTAAATCTGAAAGTGGAGTGTAATTTGCTGCTCCTCCACCAGTCTTCATGATCTCCTGCTTAATTTTTGAAGCCTTTGTTTTGGTTAATGTGAGTTATAAAAAGCTCCTAGTATCTGTTAAGATGGATCTAAATAGCATATTAGATGATTATAAGACTAGTGAAGCAATTGTATGTGATAGTTTAGCAAATATTACTTTTTTTGATAGGAGTCAGGGAGACATTAATATACTGCATGTTAATATTAGGAGTATTTATCATAATTTTGATGAGTTTCTGATTTTTTTGGAGTCATTGGGAAAAGAGTTTGATGTAATAATAGCCATGTCAGAAACCCATAATATATATATAATGCAACTGACTTTAATATACCGGGGTATGATCTATTTTTTAATGAAAGCACCCTAAATAGATGTGACGGTTGTGCAATTTATGTAAAGCAACAATATCTAATAAGCCATGAAATTTTAATTGAAAACAATCTCAGAGTTATAAGGGTCACTTTACAAAAAAATAAGAAAGTGGTAGATGTTCTTGCTACATATAGGTGTTTTTCTTTAAGTAAAGAGGATTTTATGGTTAACTTAGGGGCATTACTATCTCGCTTGACAGGGCACTTAAATACAACTTCAGTTTTTACGGGGGATATTAATATAGATCTCTTGTTGAGTAATGATTATCTTAATATGATGAATAGTTATGGATTCATAAGTGTTG
>MU193580.1:0-16330 GCA_016904865.1 Pissodes strobi
ATATTAATAATGTCTTATTTACAATAATATTGTAGCAAAAACATTAAATTTTTTTAATATATTTTATTCGTGGAAGGAATTGTGCTTGCTTTGGGACATTGTTGTATTGCTAAAATGGTGAAATATACATTCTTCCTTTAAAATTTTGCTTCCTGGATTATTAATTTATAAATGTACAACCATATAGTATAGCTTGTGGTCAGCTTGAACCTGAACAGATGATATCCTGCCAGCGCCCCACAGGGTATTTTAAATATCTATTCCACACATCGACTTATAGTAAATTGTCATTTAAATACAATTACGTAAAATATTCATCAAGGCGGTTGACATCTCAAGAACCAAGCAAAGAAATTTAAAATTATTTAAACAAAACCCAAATTAATTGGCGAACAAGAAACTCCTTCTCGAAAAATAAAGGACGCTTAATTTATTGCACATGGCAGCCAGTTTTTATCGCTATTTTAATATATTAAATTACATCAAATTAATGCTCATTCAAGACGTATCTGTACATTAGGATATTTCTCATTTGAATTATCAATTAAGTAATGATAAGACGAATGGCCCCATCCCCCATTACGTGTTATTAAAAAAAATTAATATAAGTATTAGCATTTAATTTAAAGTAAGCTTTTTATACAATAAACTACGGTCCAGTAATACTGATTTAACAAGAAGTGCTTTTACCGATTGTAAATTTATATTTCATTCAAAAAAAAAATAGAAATATCACATTCTCAATTAAAGTCTTAGTTCTCAACGGATAAACCTCTTCTTTTTCTTCTTCTTATTTTCCAACCCGAATTTGTTAACTCCTCTTCCATTTCTTTCCACCCTCCCCTGGGTTTTGCTATCCTCATCCACTGCCTGTCAAGTTATCGTTCCGATGTCATCAACGAATCTTTTTGATGGTCGTTCCACACTTCTCTTAATTATTCTTGGTCTTAACCTCTGGTATTTTTTAGCCCATCTATCTTCAGCTTCTCTGGCCAAATGCTCTGCCCAACACCACTTCATCCTTTTTATATCATCTATGATGTCTCTAACCCTTTGCACTTCTCATGATCTCATCATGTCCTATTCTATCTCTCAGTGAGATACCAAACATGGTTCGTTGCAGTTTGCCAAAAGAAGTTTGTTTCGTCTGATGATCAATAGACAAATGCATATTGCTGGAAAAAGCGAGCACGTAATTTTAGGTCGAGAACATAGCTCCTATTTCTGTTCTTTTTTCGGACAATTTTTTAAGTTACTACAAAAAGTACAACGAAATACCAGACCTTATTTTTAATATTGATGAGGCTGGGGTAGCCAAGGAAAATAATAGCACAAAATGGAAAAAGCAAGTTAGGAAAGCTACTTCTGCTAAATGCGGAAAAGCAGCGGTTATTGAATCCTGTATTCCTCCAGCATTGATTTACAAACGTGTCCGAATGAACCGTCATTTACTAACTGGTGCTATTTCAGGAACCATTTGGATAGATACAGATATCTACTTTAAGGTTATAGAACACTACATTTTACCAATCGCCTGCAGCTCCTTGGCCTTACGATATTCGATCATTTTAAATTCCGAAATGGAAATTTGGACGACAAACCATCCAGAAGAACGTATCACTGAATATGATAGTGGTACTTTAATTTCCAACGCGTTTATGAAACAGCTACACTTAATAATATTTCCAATTCCTTCAGAACATTAGGCATTTGCCCCTACAATCCAAATATATGGCGGATCGGTTAACGCTGCTATAAAAGATACAAGAAAAGAATATATAAATAAGGAAGTAACAACGGCAGTACGAAAAGAGCAGGGAGTATAACGGAAGATGATTTAAACAAATCAAACAGTCCCCCCAATGTTTCAGTGTCAGAACTATTACCACTTCTAGAAATTCAACATAAACCTGCTAAGAAACCAAGTAACCGGGTTCAGCAAAAGTCAGAGGTCATAACAACTACATCTTATAAAGACCATTTAACAGAGAAGAAAAAAGAAAAAATGGCAGATCCCAAGCAAATACAAATAGTTAAAAGAAAGATAACAGATAGAGAAGCAAGTGTATCAGATATAAAAACAAAAAAGAAAGTGGAAATAACTGACGAAGAGGATAATTATTGCGATCGTTATTGTGGCGGTAAATACAGCGATTCTAGTGAGAAATTAATCCGATGTGCCACCTATGGTTTACACATCACATGAGAACTAAACAGACGTAGAAACTTTCGATAAAGCGTTTTTTCTTGTGATTTTTGTCGTCCTACCTAGGATTTTCTCATTGTTCACTCTTGCCTCATATATACCAGCGGGGCAAGAGTGAGCAGTTAAAAAAGTTATTTAGAATGTTTATACTTATTTCTGTGCTATTGTATCATCAATGACTGCCCCCAAGGAGGGGTCCTATCACCACTACTGTGGGCCATTCTGTAGATATTCTACTAGACAAGATGGAAAATGAACGATACTTCTGCCTATGCTACGCAGACGACTTAGTCATAGTAGTCAGGAACCATGGGCTATGTTTCAACAAGAGGACAAAAGGCATTGAACATAGTAAGCAAATGTTATGAAGAGGAGGATCTATCGGTTAATCCGCTGAAAACCACAATAGTCCCATTCATAAGGAAAAGAGTATCAATCCAATGCTCGGCGGGATAATAATTCCCTTTTCCAAGGAAGCCAAATATCTAGGTGTCACTTTTGACCAAGATATGACTTGGGGACCGAATATTAGCAAGGTCGCTCAGAAAGCAAGAATTGCACTGGGCAGATGCAGGCGACTTTGCGGGAGAAACTAGAGGCTGAGCCCCGAATTGAACCTCTGGTTGTACAAAATGGTGGTATGGCTCTATAGCCTGGAGCATAAAGGCCACGCAAACAGGTGCAATCAGGCAAGTAGAAGGCGTACAAAGGCTGGTATGTCTGTGCGTCTCGGGGGCGATGAGAACAACCCCAACTGCAGCACTGTAAGTAATGCTAAATCTACCTCCATTACATATCCTCATACAGGGGAACTTAAGAATGGTACAATGCCGGTTCAAGCAAGTCAACAAGCCCATCATTGAATGGAAAAGGCCCACAAGCTGGAAACTAGAGGACAGCGAGGAGATCGAGTATCTCTTCGAAATGCCGTCAGACGAATCCTATGGATTTGATAGGCCGTTCTCAGTAGCAATTGTAGGCAGAGAAGAATGGGAGGGGGGCCTCCTATAATAGCGGACCAAGCATGGTATACCGACGGCTCTAAGAATAGTAAAGGGGTGGGAGCCGGGGTCCACGGATCAAGGTCAAATATCTCCATAAACATGGGTAGTGTTCCAAGCAGAGGTCGCGGCAATTCAACACTGCGCCATGGAGATAGAGAAATTGAACATTAGAAAAAGGAGGTTAGTCATATATTGCAAAAGCAGTTAGTGCACACAAGGTCAGATCTAGACTAGCTAAAGACTGTATAAGTGCCCTTGAAGAGGTCGGTCGTTGCAATAAGCTCACCATTGCGTTGGTTCCGGCACATAAAGGTCATTAAGGCAACGAAGAAGCCGACAAACTTGCAAAACGGAGCGCAAGTAAGGTTACGTTGGGCCCCGAGCCCTACTGCGGGATAGCAGGAAGAGTCTTCAAAAGAGCAGTTAAAAGCTGGATAGATAAACAATCTCTAAACTGGTGGTTACAAACACCGGGGCAACTACAAGTCAAACAGTTCATAAAACACGGCTCCCCAAAATTCACGGCAGATCTACTTCAGAGGAGTCGCAAGACGATAATAATACTAGTGGGTCAACTGACAGGGCACTGTAGAGTAAACAGACATATGGAAGAGATCGGCCTGGCAGATAATAGCCGTTGCAGGTTTTGTCAGGAAAAGGAGGAATCTCCAAAACACGTGTGGTGCGAGTGTGAGGCTCTCTGCTGGCTCAGGTATGCAAGGCTAGGGGATACTAAACCAGGACCTTGTGGCGTCTGATTAGGAAGACCAGACTGGATGAGATCCTCGAAGCATGGTTCGGAGTGCTATAATAAACCTGCACAGGTTGCTCTCTATCATCAATGATTATTATCCGGCAAGCAAATGTATTTCATATTCTGTATTCAAAGCAAACCAAGGCTTAAGCGTCCAGTATTTTCTCCGTTTCCCCTATATGATCTATGGTACTAAATCCTAATCTGAAGCCGGCTTGTTCCACAGCTTAGCAAAAATCCAATCCAAAGTTATTGTTGGGGAAACGCCCCAACAAGTGTATTAACTTGTCGTTTTGCACCGTATAGTTTGGTGATAACACCCTGTCTGCCTGTAGTATGAATGAGCCATAATTAATCTACGAATATATTTATTTCACACCAGGTAATCCGCATTTTCTGTATTTAAAGCATTGTATTTCATTTACTCCTTAGTCCGAACCTGAATTGTTGGTATAATAGAGTCCGTTATATGCAACAGCACGTTGACACTTCGTCAAGAAAATCGTTCTTAATCATTCTCAATTTAATATATCCTTGTCTCCGTCAGTGTCATGCAAACAACAATATGTCAAAGAAAGGAAGAACATGCTTTCACCCTCTCAAATAAATCCTACGCGTAATTTCCCGCTTGATTTCTGCCTCCGCGCCGGCGCCGGTTGGCAAAAAATTAGATTTCAATGCAGTAAAAACTCTCAATCGAACAGCAGCTAAATTGGTCGTTGCTCCTTCGCTCGAAATGTCACATCCTTTTAGGCCATTTTCTCATTTTGTTTGCACAGATATTTAGAGAATATCTACTGTACCTCTGTTCCATTTGTCCAAGCTTGGACGAAAAACTCTTTTGGGCGTTTAACGCATTTTCTCGGAGACAGAAACGCCATAGCGTCTCGTCTCACCTGTTGCTGTGGTTGAAGATAGAAGGTAAAATGGCGGTGGAAAATTAGTAGCTTGACAAAATTGTTCCTGTAAAATTTAAATCAAAGGTTTGAAATCAGATCCCTGTCCTAGTGAAGTTAAGTAGATAAAATTGGAGATCAAATTATTCTGTGAGAAAGAAAAAGTTGCTAGTTTTAAAAAATAAAAGTTTATTACATTTTAAATTCAGTAAAAACAAAAGTTTTATTTTTACATTAAATAATCAAGAGGTTTTTAGTAGATATTTATAAATGAGTAACATTTTTCATATTTAGTTTTTACGTGTGAATGAATGAATGCGTGAAAGTAGCTAGAAGTTGTAGGTATATGAGGAGCTCCAAATCAAAACGCATTATTCCATAGAATGGAAGTTTTGAGAAAACGTGCATTTTTTACCGTAGCCTAAAGATGTTATTATCATACTGATTTTTGATAAAGTCATATTTTTATAATGGCAAAGATTAAATCTAGCTTGAGATTTGAAATATTGGTTAATTTTTTACCTCAAAAACTGTGTCATATTTAAAAAAAAATTCGTTTTGTTCCGAATTTATAAAAATAATGCACTTTGAACCAAATCTAATGAATAATAGTGCGATTACGAGTATAGAAATAACAATAAATAATTCCGTTTCCATCTTTATTATAATCAAATTAGCGCAATAAAGATAGATCCAAAACTATTACACACAGAGTCTGTGAACAAACCTGTTGACTGTCTATTCCCACTAAAAACATTAAAAAACCGCGTTTTGACGCGACAATTTCTTGTTCGTACGTAAACTCCATACAAAAACTGCGTTTTGCTTCACAGAGTAAAAATAATGCATTTTGAAACAAATCAAATACATCAAACGCTGCGTTTTGATTTAAACGGCGCACAACGAGTTAACTATTAAACAGGAATTATTGCGTTTTGATCTAGAACACTATAACCAACTGTTTACATACATTTTTAAGTATCGAGTGCCATCTATAAGTCAGAAGCCGAATTTTGGTCGAATACTGCGTTTTGATTTGGATATTTATCATATTTAATGAAAATTAACTATTGCATTATTAAAGTACGTAATATCGAAAATACCTGTTTCAATTCACAACCTATGTATAAACTAATTAATGTGGTTAATTATACAGTTAATTACCACCTCCACCTTTATGGTTGGTCGGGATAAACAAATTGTTTTATTATTGCTTAAAACCATAAAGAAGGGTGTGGTATTTTAATTAACCACTTTTAATGAACAGTATAACATAGGGTGGTGAGAGAAACTGAAACATGTATTCGGTATTGATATAATTTAATAATGCAGGTGTAAATTGCATTTAAATATAATGGAGATAAACAAACAATGTTTTCTTTGTTAAATAGAAAAAATATATATACAATTCTTAGACTAAAACTTTCAATCACTCATCATTCATTCCAGTATAAAACTAAATTACAAAAGGTTTCTTAAATTAAAAATGTCTACTGAAGCGTCTTGATTGTTTGTTTTAGAAATTAGTTTTTATCTTTATTATTTTACGACTTCGTCTTCAACTTAGTAACTTTCACACATCATACCTTGTCCCTTCGCCTGCTTTACCTGCCTTGCTTTACAGGAATTCGATCAGGAATGTCAGTCTGCCTTCCGCCATTTTAGGTTCCAACGGGAACGGGGATGCTATCGTTTCTAACTTCGAGGAATTGCTTTTAAAAAGCACAAAGGAGGTCTTTGTCCAAACCTTGGACAAAGATAACTGAGGTGCACGAAATATTTTCTAATATTCGTGCATACAAGAGAAATTGGCCCAAAAAGGAACTTGACCTTTGGCCGGAGAACAGCACGTTTTACTGCTATTTAAGCGAACGTCTTAACTGAACTGTGAGGCTAGAGAGCAGCTGGACTGATCTAGTACATTTTAGTGGATGTAAGACACTTTCAAACTAATTAATTGCCTCAAACAGAGCTAGGACAGGGCTAGATGTTTTTGGCGCGGAAACTAGGAGAGCTGTGACTAGACAGATCCTACGCGAATGAGTGTTTGCTACGCACTGACTTGATTAATTTCTTTCCTTCAGCTAGTCGCCTAGCGGCAAAACTACATAATAAAAGTGGGCGGTAACACATATCGAATTCATTTGAGATTACAAGGGTAGAAGCTGTTTTCTTTCTTTATTTGACAGACTGATTCTGACGGAGACAAAAATACATTAACTTGAAAACGATTACAAACGTTTTCCTTTACTAGTGAAGAGTTGCTGAATTGTAATCTCTTATACTGACAGCACTGCTGTACAGGTTCGAATTAAGGGATCGTCCGTCTAGGGTTGGACTAAGGGGTTTTGAAGAATTTGACATTTGCTGATTTAAATGTACAAATTGGGTTGTACCCGGGGTGAAATAAATCTATTTGAGTTTAATTATGGCTCATTCATTCTACATACATACAGGGTGTTCTCACCGAACTATACGGTGAAAAACGATAGTTTCTACACGTGTTGGGGTGTTTCCCCAACAATGGTGATAAATGATAAAAAATTAATTGTTTGTCCCGACCAGTTATTATTCTCGTGCAGAGTTTATAAATGAGTTATATAAGAGATATAGGTCTAAGTTGGTATTATCACCTTCTTTTAATAGAAGAATGGTTCCAGAGTTGTACCATCCTTTGAGAATTTTTGCTTTGTGAAACGCATCTACTCAATAATAGTCCGGTTGCGTCTTTTGGATTGGATTTGCCTCAGAGCTTTTAGGTGCTGATGTGATCTTCTCTCGAACAATTCTTGTTCTTCATCTGACTTAGCGCTATTCGGATTTCATCTCCAGTTATATCTATTAGTTCTTCTGATGGTTTCTTTTATGATCTTAGTATTGTAAATTTTTACATCTTTGCGTATCCTTGACTAGTTTATTCAATTTTGTCAAGTTTTCTAGTGGTTTGACTTTTCTTGTTCTTTTCTCAGTAATCAGTTTAATGGTGTTAGCAGGAAGCATCGAATTTCTGTAATTTCTTATACGGGAGCATATCTTTTAGCTGATGTTTTTACTCATTTTATGATCTTCCCTCTATATCCATTTGACGTAGTGTTCCCATTGTTGTTAGTCTAGTTTACCATCATTTGTAGTCTGGTCTTTTGCATTATTAAATGCATTTTTTCTTTACATTTATACTTTTTTTGTAAAGTGAGGATAATCAGCTGTTTCTTTGATTTTCATAACCTTACAAATTTCATATTTTTGTTTAATTCTTCAGAGACGCGTATTGTAGAGTCTTATTAATTTATAAATCCTTGCTGTCGCGACCTGCTATTGTTAGTCTAATATTTGATATATGTTTCCGTTCGAGCATTTCAAGAATTGTTAGATTTTTATATGCATGTACCTACCCTTGCGAGCAGTTTCAAGGATAAGAATTAATAATGGTATTATTTATTATAAGAAAGCTCTTTAAGTAGGTGACAAAAAAATTAGTTTTGTAGGTAAGCCTTTTTTTAAGCTAGTGTAACCCTGAGTTTTATGGTCGGAAAGAAATACATTTAGGTAATATAAATAAAGCTGATAAACTATGGTCACTACATTTTGAAGACGAAGCGATGATCGTAACAATAAATATGGAGCTGAGCGCCATTTTGATTTTGAATTAGATAATATTAATAGGACAAAAATACCCACTTTGCCACTCCAGAAAGTTTTCGAAATGAGTTTCTTGCATTTCTAGACAACAAAAGATTGCTGCATTTCCCAAGAATATCAATATTGATGTTTTCACAAACGTAACCCAAACTAACCTTTAGGTTACTGGCAGGATTTTTCTGAACTTCATACATATAATTTGTGCCAAATATTTTATCAATTTAGTATATAAAATAGGAAAACATATTTAAATGTATGTTCACCATAATTAAAAACCTATCAAAGGCACCGTTGTGTACAGAAAATGAAACTTTCTGTGAAAAAAAAATTGTTTAAATTTGTCCCAATGCATTACGGTATAAAAAATTATCCTTAAATAATTATATTTATATTATGTATATAATAATATTAAAAAATACTAAATGTTTAACATCCATTAACTATTATGAGGTATATTGCGATTGTTCTCCACAACCAAAATATATATTTTATAAAATATTCTATTGTTTGATGATATACTGCTGGGTAAATATAATGTAAAAAAATATGAAACTTCTTTATGGAGGCGGAAGGATTCAACTTCGATGTTAAACATTTAAATTAAAACTATAAACTACGTACACATTTTCTATTACTAAGCTAGGCCAGAAAAATGTGCTTCTTCCCTTTAACTAACTTAAATATTAACTAAAAAATTTGTCATAGATTGTATATGAAATATTTACAAACGAATCCTAATCCGTAAATTTATTTTAAGAATATTACGTCTCATTAAATTGACAACATTTTATATATTTCCCGTAATTAGAAGATTATTTTCCTATTTTTAAAAATATAGAAATAACAAACTAAATTGTACATTATATAAACAAACTGTAAATAAATATATTTGAACATTTTGGTGAATAGTACAACACATTTTTCTGACTTAGCAATTACAATTTGAACAGTTATGCCAACAAATCCAGTAAGTATTTAAAAACGTGAGGTACATCGATTTGGCACAGGACATAATTTTATGAATTATCAATAAATAGCTATGAATATTTTTTAAATATCTTTATATTCGATGTATAAATCGTCTAGGTGAAATCGACTCGCTGTGTTATAAAAATCGATGGTCGGATTTTCAAGGAATTGCAACAATACTAACACTATAAAGAACAAGGGGTTTTTTATTTTGATAAATCAGTTTCCTATGGTACATGATTTCATTGTATTTTCCGCAATAGAAGTGTAAATATGTGTTCCAAAACTCTGCAAAAGGCAGATTTATTTGTTCAACTGTGTTAACTAGAGAATAACATTTAGACATCAGAATCGCATGTCTAACTGTCAAGAATATTATAAAATCGTTAAATTTACGGTAAGAAAACTGCCAAATTGCACGCCACTGTCCAGTGTCACTAATGATATTGTCTGGCTTAATAAACACTTTCCACATACCAGATTTCGCTTCAATCCAATATCCCCTCTAAAATATCTAAAATATTTTTGCATAGGGAATAGAGTGCTTACACTCTGTAGAATAATGAATGAGATTTAAATGTCTGATCACAGAAAAAAAGAAAGATTTATTATAAAGTCAGCCAAACTTAATAAGATGCTTTAATTTGGAAATCGAGAATATCTAATATGAAAATAAAATAAATGCAATATTTGTCTAATCATAACCTAATAATGACATACAAATACTACAGTTACAAGTTCAGAATGCGGAACTAAAGTGTGGCAAACTTATTTGGAACAGCGACGCTTGAGGAGAGAAGAGAGGAAAAATGGCTTGCAGCCAATGGCCTTGTTGCACTTTGTCACGAGGACGAGGGGAACTTGACGCACCTGTTGCCGGATGTATCGGGCAAATAGATATAAATGTTGCAAATTTATTTAAATTGATAATGTGTACAATATAGATTATGAATTAAAGTTGAAGTAATAATTGAAGTTCCAGTTTGGATATTGCTTTTTATTTTCAATAAGTTAATGAGTATATTAAATTATGTGTTTATCTAAATAATAGGTATAAATATTAATTCTCAAAAAATATTAAAGTTACTCGACAACATCGCCAATTTTTTGTCCGCATTCTTTCCGCTGTTCCAGTTATACTTGCCACACTTTATCGTAAAGTCTATACGAAGTCAGTGTAAACAGCTAGGAAATTGAGGTACAATTTCTAATAGATTTGCATTGAAATGCATGAAATCAAAATCAAAATCCTCATTGACAGCTACTCGTAGATAGTGTACGTTGACTAGAGAAGTCTATCCGCACAAAATGTGGGCGGTATTAGAAGACTAGCGCATTTGATTGGTCCCTGAGAAATATTCCTTAATTGTTTTTAACGACAGTCAGTGCTGTACCACGTGGTTTCAGTTTACGTGTTTTGACAGATTTGTTTTGTTAGTTTTGTCAGTATTTGCTTTGTACTTTGTTGTTGTTGGTGTGTGTATTTTATCTCTGCTTTTATTACATAACTTTGTTGTTCTTGGAAATCAATATTTAGCTAATCAAAATGGCGTTCTGGAGACTTTTCGATATTTCTGATGATGAATCGGAATCTGAAAATCCCAAAACCAATGCCAAAGAATTATTTTAAATATGTATACATGTATGAAAAGTAAAAATCATGAGGCCTCCGAAAATAAAATAGTAAAAAGAATTTGTGAGCTTACTAAACTTCCACGCTCTACAGTTTATAAAGTGATTAGGGTAGGAGATATCATTGGCCATTCTTTAAAGCGAAAAAGATCAGACTAAAAGTTAAAAAAAAATTGATAATGCTTCCAAAGAAGTTATACGCCGAGTAGTATATCGTGTAACGGAATATATGTTAACCATATGGTATCAAGTATTAGACTATTCCGCTCCATTAATTCTACCTATTTATCAATGGTTTTCAATGTTTAGGTATATTGATTGATAGGCAATGTTTGAATGCTTCCTTAGTTTGACGCCGTGTTTATTACAATGGTTATCACGTGTTTTGAACTGCCCAATGAAAAAAGCCATTGAATTTAAGTGGGTAGAATGTACAATTTGGAAAAATTTGGTTTGATCTTGCGTGAACACGTCAGCACGGTGAGTGATAATAATTTTGATATGAAAATATCTTATTCATCCCGCAAATTTTTCAATAATCCTTTCATACTTTAAATATATAATTAAAAATTGTTTCCAATTCACTTAGTTATATTTGGCTTTTGTATTGCATTTTCAAGTAATTGCGATTTCAACAATTGTAATTTTTTTTGGTGACCTTAAGGTTAAATAGCGATTTTTGGTGAATAGTTGCGTTTCTTATTGGTCAAATTTGTGTAATTTGATGACGGTTCGATCCAAATTTATCGAACACGGAATTATTTCGTCATTTCACACACATTATTTTAGATATTGTAATCTACTAAAATGCATAAGCTACTAAACAAATATCACCCTGTCGCAAGTTTGAACTTGAACTTGAAGATTGTTATATAAACATTAAAGGCAAACTATAAACAACGCGAGCAATCAACGGGAGCGACTTTGAACCTTATGCATGCAATGATCATCACTTTGTTTTATATAAATACGCTACCGAATCCTCAGTTCGGCAGACTTAGTCTCACCTCCAGCTCCCAAGGTTAGTCACTTGACGACTGCCTTCTGGGTTCTATCCGCTCCTAGAGTTAGTCATACGACTGCTTTAGGTTCCATTCCTTTCCTACCAATCCTGGTACCGGTTAGCCACTTGACGACTGCTAGGACCAGGGGTTGCACAACCTCCATAGTAAAGTCTTGACAAGAAGTTTGTCAGAGTGTTGAGAAAGACAGGTGTCTAAATAGTCAGTTAAAAAGTTTAGTGAAAGCTCTTAGTGCTCTTAAATAAAACCCAACCCTTAAGAAAAACTATAAATTATAAGACAGTAAACAAAGCCATATAAACAGTACCTCAAATCGAGAAAACATGCGCACCGTAGTAATCGGGTATAATAGAATCCCATTTTCTCTGACCAATAATTGTTGTTAAAATTTTATCGTTAATACATTGTTATTGTTATAAACTAAACGTGCTTACTTTATCATCTCTTCTTACCCCCACGTGACGCGATCCCGGCCTACCTCAGTTACCCCCCGGCACGCTAAACAAGGCGTGTTCTCACGAGTAGAACATCCAGTGGTAGATTAAAGGAAGCATTGAGATCCCATCATTGTACTAATCGCGACGAGACTCTTCTCTGAGAAGTTATTCTTTAAATAAACCCGCTAACCCCCTAAATTACTCGTGACAATATTTTCATTTAGATTTGACGATATTGTTGGATTAGTTTGGGTTAGAACAGATTTTATATTTTCCTGTAAAAGGTAGTAAATCGAATTTGTAATAGAATTTCTCTGGGTTTTTCCTAGTAATATTATTAGTTATAGTTAATTTTTCGCTTTTCAGACTTATTTCATTACTTTTTCAGTTTATTTGTAGCTTTAAACTATAATTATTATTGCTTATCGTGTCAACGTTTGCTCCATGATGTATCTGCACTGATTTGCGTATTAAAGAGGTTAAGCACGTGTGAAATTACCTGGTTTATTTTTTCTTTATCGTTTATAGTTCCTATCTCAAAGCGAGATAGTAATTATTTTATCTTAATCTTTTATTAATTGAGACGTAATTTACAATTATTGTTTATGTGCCAAGGCCATCTCAATAAATGAGTAAAGAAATTACCTAGACATTAGACATGTTTAAGAGAAGTTATACCTCGTGCTTCCTATTTTTTTTTAATTAAAGTCTAGTGATTTTCTATTTGAAGTTGCCGAGAGTCACTGTTGGACAAGTTTCATAATTTTTTTATAATTTTCTTTTAAATGTCTAATTTCAGTCATCATTTCCATTGAATTTCATATCTCTCATTAAAGAAAGGAAATACCTTGAGTAGCAGTAATTATTCATAGTGTCATTTAATCATAGTTATCTACAAATTTTGCTGAACTTAAATTGTAATTTAAGTTCTGATTATGTAACCAGTGAATTTTCAAGTCGTTGGTTAAAACCTTGTATATCAAACTGAGGTCCACAGGATATTCTTCTGTATAATTATAATTAGCAGTGTACACCGGTCTAAGACACCCAATTCTTTTTTTCATGTAAACGTTCAACATTCCTACAAGACAACAGTCACGCACATCATTGTGGTGACAGTCGATCCGATAGCAGGAACGTGCAGACAACTGGGAACCATTCCTGAAATGACTGGTAAGCCCTGGACACGCCTATAGCTAGGAAGCTTAGGTACAGGCAGTTGAGGTTTCAAGAGGAGGTCCCAACCGATCACGTGGATTGCGGATAATAAGAACAGTTGAGAACGTAGGTAACGCGTTACTTATATGAAAGAATTGCAAAGACCTAGATTTTATAATACAATACAGGATGTGGACGTCGTCAACCCGTTCACAACTGGCAGCGACCACAGAATGGTAAGATACAGGGTATCCATAAATACAAGGTTAACAAGAGCTAGAAAGATAAAAATTAAGAGCTGCAAAATCGATGTAGAAAAACTAAAAGAACAAACAGACTTTTATATAAAAAAACACTTACAACAGAACTTTTCTCAAAACCCAAGGCAACCCAACGAAGACCTTGACAGTACAAATAGAAGAATAATAAGAGTTATAAAAGATACAGCAGAAAATCTAGCCAAAGAACCAAAGACAACAGTCAAACGAAACGAAACAACTTTTACAGAAAAGGAAACAACTTATTAAAGACGGAAAACGAGACACAGTGGAATACGTAGAAATTAATAAGACAGTAAGAAAAATGTCGAAGAAGGATATAATGAAAAACAAAACATGACAGATAGAAAACTTAATAGAAAACAACAAAGGTCTAAAAATATTTAAAAGACAAAACACAAAGAAGAAAGAAATAATAAAATTAAGAGATAAAAATGGCAATATAGTCGAAGATAGAGCAAATACATTGCAAGTGATAGAATCATTTTATAAGGACCTTTATGAAAGTAAGACATACAACGAATCTGTGCACATTGAAAATACAAATAAGAATAACAAAATAATTAACGTGAATTCAGAGGAACTACCAGATATAACAAGAGAAGAATTGGAAAAAGCCTTAACACAAATGAAAAATAACAGGGCAGCCGGTGAAGACAACATCCTGCCAGAGATGCTGAAAGAGGCGAACATGAAAGCCAAGGAAGAACTAGTGCACTTATTTCATAAATGCTTATCGGAAGAATGCATCCCAAAAAACTGAGAAAATGCAATAGTAGTTCTCATATACAAGAAGGGTGACCCGACTAATCTTGAAAACTATCGACCAGCAGTCTTCTATCCCAAATCTACAAGGTATTCGTCAGAATTATAACGAACAGACTTGAGCATAAGTTCGACATATATCAGCCAAAAGAACAGGCCGGATTTCGCAGTGCCACTTTAGCACTACCGAACATCAATATACAGTACGACAGATACTGGGAAACACGTCGGAATATAACATACCGATATGGATGGCACTTATTGACTTTAGAAAAGCCTTTGCTACAATAGAGAACTGGGCAATAATTAAATCAATGAGAAACGCTAGAATAGACCAAAGGTACATAAATCTAATTGATAACATCTACAAAAAAATCATCAGTGACAATAAGAGTTCACGAAACCACGAATAGAATCAAAACCGAAAGAGGTGTTAAACAAGGCGACATCATCTCGCCAAAACTTTTCACCTTGGTCCTTGAGGACGTCTTCAAAGCACTGAATTGGACCGGAAAAGGAATTAACAACCTCAGATTTGCCGATGATATTGTACTATTTGCAAAGGACGAAGAAGAACTCACAGAGATGCTTGAACAACTACAAGAAGAATCGGGAAAAGTAGGACTAGTAATGAACAGTACAAAAACAAAGTACATGACAAATGTAACAACAGAACGAACAACCAACACAATTCACGGACAAACAATTGAAAAAGTCGAATCGTACATATACCTATAGGCCAAATAATCTCCTTCGACAAACAATATCAAGACCTAGAAATTGGCAGAAGAATCAGACTAGGCTGGGCGGCCTACGGTAAATTGAAACACATCCTAAGTACGAAAATCCCCATGGAAATAAAGACAAAAATTTACAACGAGTGCATTCTCCCAATAGTAACATACGGCTCCGAAACATGGGTCAAGACCAAAAAAAAACGATTAACAAGCTAGTACATCAGAGGGCCATTGAACGCAAGTTATTGAGAATATCATTAAGGGACCACAAAACCAATGAGTGGATAAGGCAGAAAACACAAGTGACCGACATAATATCTAGAGTTAGTTCATTGAAGTGACAGTGGGCAGGACACGTCGCGAGGCACACGGAGAACTGGAGTGAATATACTACGAGGTGGAGACCCTGGGGCGAAATGTGGGTAGACCGCAGCAAAGATGGTACGACGACCTGAAGAAATTCGCTGGACTCAACTGGTACCAGGTCGCCCAAAACAGAGAAAGATGGTCCAATATGAGAGAGACCTATATCCACTGGATAGACCAAGGCTGAGAGAGAGAGGGAGAGAGATTTTATTATTATTTTATTAGCTAGATTCATTTTCATCATTTTGGTAAATCAAATTATCAGTAATCAAGTGTATTTGATTGCATTTGTAATCTAATTTTAAGTCAATTTTCATCTTTATCATTTTTGTAAACTAAATTTTCAGTAATCAATTATGGTCATAACTGCAGTGCACATGGTGCCATATAATTTAACCATATAGTTAATATATAGTTGTTTTTAATTTACTTTTAATAATTTACCACGGGACTGGGTTCTATAAGAC
>MU193581.1:0-14063 GCA_016904865.1 Pissodes strobi
CTGCATCTGCAAATGCAACGATTTTTTAGCATATTTACAGTATCTGCAAATACTGTAATTTCTGTTTTGAATAGAAACCAAGAGTGTAATAATTCGCTACCTCCAATGCAATGATTTTATGTAAGAGGGTTGCAATAGTATGGTGGTTATTTGTTTTTGTATCTGCAAATACATAGCACTATACCGTTTTATTTTTGTCAGTACATATATCCTTTACATCGGCAAATGTAGGGATATAGTGTGCCTCTAACTACTTTTACATAATATACCTACTGGGGTGGAGGCTGTTGGGGGCCCTTCACATCTGCAAATGTGAAGGCCAATTTTAGTTAAAGTTATTCGCATCTGCAAATGCGAATTTGTAAATAGGTATTATTATTATTTATTAACATCTCCTGCAAGCAATGTTTACTCCAATTTTTTCCCTCACCGGACGGCTCATGTCAACACGAATTGTTTAAAAATAATGCGTTCCGGTATTACATTGCTTCGACAAAGCCGAACGATAACATTCCGCCTTTTTCCCTTAATTTTGGGTTAGTTTTGGTTAGCACTTTTAGTTCTTGTTGATTGAGCCTCCGTTGCGAGCAAAGCCAACGGAGGGCCATGCAAGCTATAATAATACCCAACTTGGGATTTATTTTTATTTTTTTTGAAAAGTATTTGTTAATACAGTAATAGCAATAATTACAATATACATAGTCCTTATTCCTCTAGACAGTGTTTTTGAACACTGGTATTGAGGATAATTGCATTTTAGTAATAATAACAGTATGATTTCCTATAAACTCTCTAGTATTGTGGCTATGAATATCCTTTGAAAATATTATGATAATATTTTAATTTTGAGTTTTATTTATTATCCTGTAAATAAGTTTATTCTGTTCAAATTTTAATACCTTATGTAATTGCCATACTCTTAAATTTTCATATAGATCTGCAGTATGAGTCAGTGGATCATAATTAAATATAACTTTGTTTTTTGTTTTGCAATATTTGCATCGAATCGAATTGTAGTTTATAGTCCCACATGTGCCCCATACGGGGATCAAATATCGAAAAACGAATGATACGAAGGCATTATAACCACTTGTTTCTATTTTTATATTCCTTTATATGGTATAAACGTTTTATTCTATGTAAAACATTAATAAATGTGCAGGCCGACCGGTATATATTTCCTCCTTTTGATTGTGTTATGTAAACACTTTTTGTGATTGAGTAGTATATTTCTTTGGTAGGATGTACGATTAGACGAGATTACTAGAGAACGGTTCGAATAGCTCGTATCGTTAACTGTTGCTTATTACTTATATTCATCTCGATATAATATATTTCAATTCCGAATATATTGTTTGATTCTGTGTAATTGTGCAAAGACGACAAATAAATGTAACAATGTTTTGTCATGCCCTCGTATATAAATAACAGTTTGTTAGTATAATTCAAATCGCAGTGAGCACATTTAATTTTTGTTTACTGCTTCATTCGCATTTTTGACTGTAACCCGTTCGCACTCTATTTTATTCTAATAAGTATAGTTAGTTTTAGAAGTTTGAGAGTATTTTCCATTTCAATTTTATTAAGTAAAAAAAATAAGGGTTACAAGTATCATATTTATTCATAATACTCAGTTTAGTATTATACACATTTAGTTTGCTTTTATACAAGAGATTCTGTTTTTATATATTTAAGATAACCAGGTATTTATGTATATTTGAAATTTTGGCATATAATCTTATATGGACTCACCCCCTGATTCGCTTCTCCCGATGCATATTGCCCCCTTTTGCGAGTAAGACGTATCACTAACACTTCACTATTCTAGAAATACGATTTCTAGGCATTTTTCTTCTTAAAACCAAAAGAAAGAACCCATTTACGGATTCTTGCTTGTCACCGACCGGTACAAAATTGTAATGACGCATCAAGGCGATGCATGAGCTCGAACGGCTAGCCAGGGTCGGCTGAATCACCATGTTTTTAGATAACTTCTTTAAAAATTGTACCGATTGGGAAAAAGTTGTATACTACAAAGTGTAATGAGGGATGGCGGAGATGCGAAGGATAATAGGATGGTTTTTTGAAAAGTCGAAAATACCAATTCGACAGCAACTAAGTCGTTTTTGGGACTGGTCATGCGGAATGAGATCGGGAGTATAGGCGGCGGCAGTTTTAGGGATTACGAGGAGTAATTGAATCGAGATATACAGATATTCAAGGGATATTATTTGCTCTTGGTATTTGCTAAGAAGAGGAGATCTGTTTCAATTCGATAAGTTTCTTTTTGTAACAGTTTATTACACGGAGCACGCTGAATTTCGCATTTTATACTTTATACTGTTAAATTCAATAGAATGCGCATTTTAATTCGTTTTTTGATCGTGGAAACCCATATGAACTGATATTTATATTATACAGATAGTTTTAAATCATAGACCGTTTATTAAGTTGACTACCAACTAACCAAAACCAACCGAAGTTAACCAAAATTATGTCGTCCAGACTTGCGCCTCGTGCAACCAATATGAGGCACGATGCTTACTCAAAATAACTGAAATTAATGAAAATGATACTGCTGAGGCTCGCACAAAGAAAGGCTTGCGCTTCCCGCAAGCCTTTCTTCAAGCAAGTACATAGTGGCTTAAACGATAGGAAACTAATCAAAGTTAACTCAAACTAACCAAAGCCAACCCAAACTAATCAAAGCTAACCCAAACTAACCAAAGCTTACCCAAGCTAACCGAAATTGTCTCGCCTAGGCTTGCGTGAAGAAAGACTTGCGTCGCTAACCCAAACTAACCCAAGCTAACCCAAATTGTTTCGCCTATGTTTGCGTTGAGAAAAGATAACCAACTAGCTAACAAACTAACCCAAACTAACCAAAGCTAACCCAAGCTAAGCAAAGCTAGCCCAAACTAACCCAAGGTAACCGAAATTGATTCGCCTAGGCTTGCGTGAAGAAAGGCATTTCTTCACGTAAGTGTGTAGTGGCTTAACCGAGACGAAGCTAACCGAAAATAACTATAGACCAGCTAACCCAATCTAACCCAAGCTAACCGAAATGATTTCGCCTAGGCTTGCGTGAAAAAAGGCTTGCGATCTGCGGATCCGCGCAGGCCTTTCTTCACGCAAATGCGTAGTTGCTTAAACGAGACGAAACTAACTAAGGTTGTAAGTAGCTCAGGGTACCTAGGTCGTAGGTAGCTTGGACCAGGTCGTAGCATTTTGTTATATTTATATAAACAATGGTCGTAGGTAGCTCGTATTGTAATTCATAGTATTTCGTAAGTAGTGGTAGCGCCATTGCAAAATGATCATTCATGCTAAAATGTGTGTTTGAACCAAGAATCGTTAGAGATTACGATTCTTGTGTTTGGACGTAAGATTGCTGCGCAATATATTGTAAAAACGTGCGATCAAAGATCGATAGAAAAAGTACATACAAGGTTTGGCAACCTTGACCGTGACCTCCGTGCCAGTGTGTCAAATGTAATTATTTCCACGTTTTAACTTGCCTCAGGTTTGCTTTTCTCGCGCAAGTAGTAAGGTGTTTTAGTGATTCTACACAAATTTAATCTTAAAACTTGAATTTTAGACTCAAACGTAGTGGTTCCTCAAAATTTCTTGGCTTTATCTCAGCCAGAACCGCTTTAGACTACTTTAGACGTCCTCTCGAGGAAGAAAGAAAATTTGCAAGGTGGACAACCTATAAATTATTATCTTTTTTTATGTAAGTTGTAATAATTTAAAATTTATAATATTTTGAATATAAAAAAATATTCATAAAATGAATGATAGTTGTATTTATTAAAAATATTGTTTTTTTTTGTAAAATTTGACATTGGAAAAAGGTTACTTGATGCTAAAATTGTCTTAAAAACGTCACGACATAAAAGTATGGCTTATTGCACCGACATTACGAACATTTAATATCAATTTTTTATCAAAAAATCGTTATATTTCAATGATCCTCAATTTTTTGGAAAGAAAATAAAAAACGAATCGATGGTTCTGGTGCACATAAGGTAACTTCTTAATAATGGGTTTTTTGGAAAAATTTTGGTACCAATCGATTCGTTTTTTTATTTTCTTTCCAAAAAAGTGAGGATCTTCGAGATATTATCACGTTTTTTTGGTAAAAAATTGATATTAAATGTTCGTAATGCCGGTGCAATAAGCCATACTTTTATGTCAGAAGTGACGTTTTAAAGACAATTTAAGCATCAAGTAGTATTTTTCAAATGTCAAATTTGACAAAAAAAAATCAATATTTTTTGATAAATACAACTATTATTCATTTTGTGAATATTTTTATATGCAAATTATTAAAAACTTTAAATTATTGCAACTTACTCTCTCTGGTTGAAAAGATAATAATTTATAAGTTGCCCGCCTTGCAAACTTTCTTTTGTTTTCAAGGGGATGTCTAGAGTAGTTTAAGCAATTCTGGTTGAGATAAAGCCAAGAAAATTTGAAGAACCACCACATTTGTGTCTCCAAAGTTCAAGTTTTAAGTTTTAACTTGTGTAAAATCACTAAAACACCTTAGATACTACTTGCGCAGGTGAAAATCAAGATCAAACCTGATGCAAGCAAATTTAAAAATTTTAAAACGGTAAATGTAAATAATTGATATTTGACATACTGACACGGAGGTCTCGGTCAAGGTTGCCAAACGTTACATATTTCTCTTATTGAAAATAAGGCAATGTGATCGCCCTTTAGCCAATCCAAAGTAAGCCAAATAAGCGCACTACATTTCATGCGTTGGCCAGGTTGGCCTCCGCACACTCCGGGAGTAAAGCGAACTCAAATTAATGTAATGAAATCTGTTTTATGAAATAATTTATTTTTTTACTTACTTTCGGTTGGTTGTTATGTTTGCTATTCGAGCGAGAGAAGTGAGTAATAATTCAAACTACTTACGACTTATTATGAACTACACTCCGAGCTACCTACGACCATTGGTTATATAAATATAAACAATGTTACGACCTACTCCGAGCTTCCTACGATCTACTCCAAACTACTCTAAGCTACTTACGATCTGCTCCTAGTTACTTCGAGCAACTCCGCACTACTTACCACCTACTCCGCGCTACCTACGACCTTCTCCAACCTAGTCTCGGTTGTCTATATCATACTTCAAACTGGTCTAAGTTACTTATGACCTACTCCAAGCTAGTCTGAGTCACTCCGCGCTATTTGCGACCTACTCCAAGCTACTCCGCGATAACTACGACATACTCCAAGCCAGTCTGCGCTACCTACGAGCTACTCCAACCACTCCAAGCTAGTCAGAGCCACTCCGCGCTACCTACGCCCTAGTTCGAGCAATGTGCACACTACTCTGAGCTGCTTATGACCTGATCCAAGCTACTCCGAGCCACTCCGCGTTACTTACGACCTACTCCAAGCTACTTACGACCTACTCCAAGCTACTACGAGCCACTCCGCATTACCTACGACTTACTCCAAGCTACTCTGTGTTACCTACGACATAGTCCGACCTACTCCGAGTTAGTTTGAGTTACCTTTGGGTTAGTTCCGTCTCGTTTTATGCACTACGCACGTGCTTGAAGAATGGCTTCATTCACACCTCTGAGAAACAATTTCGGTTAGCTTGGGTTAGTTTGGGTTAATTTGGGTTAGCGTGGGTTAGTTTGGGTTAGTTCCGTCTCGTTTTATGCACTACGCACTTGCATGAATCGTCTCGGTTTAAGCACTACGCACGTACATGAAGAATGGCAATTTTTCATGCAAACGTACGGGAAACAATTTCGGTTAACTAGGGTTAGTTTGGGTTAGCTTGGGTTAGTTCCGTCTCGTTTTATGCACTACGCATTTGCATGAAGAATGGCTTGCGCGAAGCGCAAGCCATTCTTCATTCAAACCTCTGAGAAACAATTTCCGTTAGCTTGGGTTGGTTCCGTCTCGTTTATGCACGTACGGGAACAATTTTGGTTATCTTGGGTTAGTTTGGGTTAGCTTGGGTTAGTTCCGTCTCGTTTTATGCACTACGCATTTGCATGAAGAAGGGCTTGCGCGAAGCGCAAGCTGTTCTTCATTCCAACCTCTGAGAAACAATTTCGGTTAGCTTGGGTTAGTTTGGGTTAGCTTGTGTTAGTTTGGGTTAGCTTGTGTTAGTTTGGGTTAGTTCCGTCTCGTTTTATGCACTACGCACTTGCATGAAGAATGGTTTGCGCGAAGCGCAAGCCATTCTTCATTTACACCTTGGAGAAACAATTTCGGTTAGCTTGGGTTAGTTTCGTCTCGTTTTATGCACTACGCACATGCATGACGAATGGCTTGCGCGACGCAAATACCAAGAACAAATATCTCTTAAATATCTGTATATTTGTATTATACTTTTCTTCCTTATTCCTGCTCCTAATTCTGCCGCTGCTAGTGCCGATATCATTCCGCATGACCAGTGCCAAAAAAGGCATAGTTGCTGCCGAATTGGTACTTACACCTTAAATTCTCCCTTACTAATACTTTACCTACTAAAAAATCGTATAGTTCTCATTGCTATAATTTAATACGATTTCATATAGCTCGAATGAACCTTGAATTTCCATTTTTATTGCGTTTTCATCACGATCTTTAAAAACCTTTCGAAATGCTGTCAACAAATCGACATTAACGGTTTTAAATTTGGCTTTTGTTAACTTTGACATTATGCCTCGCATTTTGCAAAGCCTACTTGATGCTTAAATTGCTTTAAAAACGTCACGTCTGTAATGGAAATATGGCTTATTGCACCGACATTACGAACATTTAATATCAATTTTTTACCAAAAAAACGTGATACTATCTCGATGATCCTCACTTTTTTGGAAAGAGAATAAAAAAGCGAATCGATTGGTACCAAAATTTTTCCAAAAAACCCATTATTAAGAAGTTACCTTATCTGCACCAGACCCCGAATCGATTAATACCAACATTTTTCCAAAAACCCATTATTAAGGACTTACCTTAACTCAACCAGAACCTAATTCTCTTTTCACGTTTGTTGGTTCACTACAATCGTCGCTATTACTCTGGCCGAACCACTTAAAAAAAACACTATAAATATAATCAATGCACTTCTAAAAATATTAACTAGAAAACCTTTGCGTAGAACAAGAGGCCTACGGCTTATTCCGCTTGTAACTCAACTGACAGCCCATCAAATAAAATCAAATTTTACCTGTAAATAAGTAAATATATCCTCCTTCTTGTCACTGTCATTTGTCAGTAGCGAAAACTTCAATTTTCATTTTATCACAAGCACACTGTTGTCAGATTTATTCTTAAAAAGTTTGGTGTAAATTTGAAATGGTGTACAATGATTGCCTTTCACTTTCTTTTATGCAGGTGAATGATGCAAATACACACAATGTAACATACTATTCGCTTTTATATATGTATATATAAACCCAAACTAAGGTCACAGTTGGATATAGATCCATTATGGAAATTTGTCATTTTTTACGTTTTTAGCTTCTCTAATGAACAACAATTCAACAAGCACTAACCTAAACTAACCGAAGCTAACCCAAATTAATGTAAAAATAAATCACTTCTTTGATTAATTGTTGTTAGTTTGGATAAATTATTGGATATTGCACTATCAGTGATGTAAAATTACCGTAATTTATATTTTTGGTTATTTTCGCTGGTAATTTACGAGTGTTAATTGCCAAAATTATTTACAGTAGTAATAAATTTGTGTTGTAAATTACTGTGGTAAATAACCGTAATATATATTTTGGTAAATAACAATAAATACCGTAATTTAGCGTAAACTGCAAGTAAACTAATAGCGATTTCCATTGGTAAATTGTGTGCATTACTGTCTTTTGGAAACGTCCATTTGAAAAAGACAGAGACGAACCCAGCATGGACTAGTTTACAAATAAAAATTGCTATTTTTCCAAAGAAGCAATGACAGTCAACAGTAAATCCCCGAACGCATAATAATATTCTAATTTTCCAAGTAAATTACCAGTAAATTACGGTAATCAATTTCTGAACATTTACGGTAAATTATAGTAAATTACGACGGTAACTTATCGGCAATTGACCAGTTCACATCACTGAGCACCATCATAGATATTCGCGATTTTTTATATTTCTATGAATTAAGGAAGCAAATTTGAAAGAAAATAAATCAGCCAAAACAGGTTTTTGTTCATATTTTTTTATAATTTTGATAAATTATTATAATAAGGAAGGGGTTATATTTGTTTAAAAGATAAATATACACGAAATTAATTTAAATCAATCACATAATCTATCCCGCGTAACGCCTAAAGTGTGTGAAAGCCTAAGACGTGCGCTTCATGCACGTCCCTTGCTTTCTAGACCAAATTAGCCCAAACTAACTCTAGCTAACCAAAACTAACCCAAGCCATCCAAAACACACCGAAGCTAACCAAAACCAACCCAAGTTAAGAAAAACTAACCTAACCTAACAAAATGTAACACAAGCTAACCAAAACTAACTCAAGCCAACAAAAAGTAACACAAGCTAACAGCAACTAACCCAACTTTACTACTAAAGTGTGGCAAACTTATTTGGAACAGCGACGTCTGAGAAGCAAAGAGAGGAAAAATGACTTGCAGCCAATCGCCTTAATGCACTTTGTCACGAGGACGAGGGGAACTTGACGCACTTGTTGCCGGATGTATCGGGCAAATAGATATAAATGTCGCAAATTTATTTAAATTGATAATGTGTAAAATAGATTATGAATTAAAGTTGAAGTAATAGTAAAGTTCCAGTTTGGATATTACTTTTTATTTTCAATGAGTTAATGAGTATATTAAATTATGTGTTTATCTAAATAATAGGTATAAATATTAGTTCTCAAAAAACTACTCGACAACATCGCCAATTTTTTGCCCGCATTCTTTCCGCTGTTCCAGTTATACTTGCCACACTTTAAAAGTAGTTGAATTGGTTATAAACCAATTAACCAAAATTATAAGAACATGCAGAAACTCTTGTTTTCACCGATCTATATCCTTTCAAATTTACTTTTTTAATGCATAGAAATATAATAAGTCGCAAATTTCTATGATAATGCTATATCCAATAATTACCCAATCTAAAAAAATCGCAGTGAAGCATTATATAGCCTAGGAATGCAAAATATTAATTTGACGTATTTAAGGATTATTACAGATTATGAAGCTCATAATCTTGTTCCGCCGTGAATTTCTGGAAGACCTTATAAAGCGCCGTACCTCCCAAACAATCCAAATGATTTTTGATATTTTTTTTTCGTTATGAGGGAATTTGACTCTATGTACTATGTGCTTGGAACATTACTTCTTAGTTATATTAAATTTATGTTCTGGTAAAATGATTTCGAATATTTTGATGTTTAAGAGAAATTGAGTTATCTTTTATTTTTTAAGGTTATGGTTATATTTTGGTCCACGCCGAAACCAAGGATGGCATCATCAAGAGCGCGAATTAAATATTCAAAAGTGGATTAAAGACGGGGGATTATCATGTCAATATGAACAGGAAGAAGTTCGAAAATTGGTTTAATACTTAGATGGTTCCGAATCTTCCCCCAAAGGCATTCATAATCTTAGACAATGCAAGTTGCCATTTTGGTTTTTAGAAGAAATCCCAAGAAAATATTGGACAAAGTAGAGACTGATAGAATGGTTGAAGAAAGAGAATATTGACTTTCCAGAAAAGGCTATGAAAGATTAAATATGGAGTATTTATTGCACGCAGAAACTGTCCTATTGAAAAAACTTCCTTCATGAATATGTTAAACCTTTAGGACACAAAACTTTGCGACTGCCATCCTACGATTGTCAGTTTAATGCAATTTAAATGGTATGGGCGGAATGCAAACGAAGATACGATCAATATATTTCCGATCTTAAGTCGTCACCCTCAGAAGTTCTGGCTACATGGGAACGGGTAATAAACGAAATTTCTATAGATCATTGGCAAAAATATGTTATTCATACAGAAAAGATAATTCAAGAGGCTTGGCTTAGGCAATACGAGCGTGTGATGCCTCTGACATTCCGTCACTTGTAATGACGACTGACGAAGACGACGACGAAGATGACAATATCTTTGACTTCCACAATACTGACGAGACCGATTATGCTTTTTTGTTTTTGCAAATTTTATTGTATGATCGTCATTGAAGTTTTCAATCATATCGTTACAATTACGTTAATTTGGCAATACAATATTGTGTGATTTTTTGAGTTTGTGTTTCATTTTTTGGATTGGTATTTTCTTTTTGATGTGTATACATATTCATCCAGGCAGTATTTTTTTCATGAACAAGTAAATTAAATTGTCAGTATTTAAATTTTTCCCTGTAAGTTAAAATAATTTTGTGCCACTCTTCCTATTATTCACAATTTTTGAAACCTCAGTTTTGTTACATCTGCTGCTCGTTGTATCCGTTTCGAACTTGTTCCTTTCCCAGTTGAAGAAAGCCAATATATTTAAAATTATCATCTGCGTTTGTTCATTATTCATGATTAATCATAATAATGGTTAATTGTTATCAAGTTTATTAATAAATAAATAAATACTCAAATTATGCTGCTTGATGTTAATTTTGTAACATATAAACTACTTAGCTACTTTGTCTGTTGCTAATCTGATTTGATACCTATTTTTTTGGGAGATGAGTCGTTAATTTAACTAACAGTTGACTATAGGGACGTACTTAGTTGTGGTATGATAATTGTGAGTTTTTTGAAGTCATTTGCTCATTCCTAATTTAGTTGACATTTATAAACTAATTGTACTGCATTACAACAATAAAACGCAATATTAGCTCCAGACGAGGGTATTCCTAATCACGCTAAATAGCCAGAAATGATGGTTACCTAGCTGAATTTTCTCACTTCTAATTCATCTGCAAGACTTATTGCCTCGTTTTAAAGAAAAGCCTAAATGATTCATTTATTACTTGCGCCTCATATCCCCCAACAGAACTTCTTGGTGGTCTAAACTGTGCAGCAATACGGGTTTTTGAACTTCGACTGATTAACAGCAAAAATTAAAATGGTGTAAAACTTATGTAAAAAATGTCTCCATGCACTACGGCAACTCTGCCATTTTTATAGCATTACTTTAATATTATCAGATTTGCTTGGTTAAATTGAAATACTTGCAATAACTTTAAAAAGTATATGGCTAGGGAAAATTATATTTGAGCCAGTTATATCTCTAAGCAGACAGCTGGTTACCAAGATATTTATTCATAATTAAATTTTACCTGAACCACATTCGTCTTTGTCGACAAACCGATATGTCATCTCGTTATGACACGCCATTATTGCGGTCACATAATTTTCAAAGAAAATTGTGTAATGCTCCAACACTGACACTGTAGTGTGTTTATCCCCTATTTTACCTCATTATGTGGTAAAAGATCCATCCTGAAACCGGGTGGTTATTCTTTCGTGGGACAAAAGATGTCACAACGCATGACATGCGTTAAACTGTTTGTAGAGTTGCCAGTTTTCAACATCAGAAAGTGACAAGGGTTGTTTTCGTATTTATATGAGGTTATTATACGGATTAAATGGTGGCTTTTAGTCAAAGCCAATATCTTTAAAAGGTGCGGTGCTATTCAGTTTGAATCGTTTTGACTTTTTGAAATATCTCGGAAGGCGAATTGGGCTGATGCTATCATAAATGTCACACATTTTCTGAGGTACATATAATTATGTGGGTTGATATTATTCGTGATAGTTTGATCTGAAATATAGCTATGCTAATGCTAATGGCTGTGTTGATGATATCTTAAAACGAACAGCAGGTGTGCATCATTAAACATTTAACAAAACAAGAACATCCACTGAAGAACTTTTCATGTAACATGTAACAGTTTCTCGAATATATGGGTAATACTCAACGACTTTAGGAATAAATTACGGTTAGATTCAATGGCAGATAGAGTTTTATATCGAAATGATTAACTTGACGCTTAATTTTATGCTTAGAGTTGGTAATGCGCATAAAGTTTAGGCTTGAAAAGTGAAAACATGAATGAAAATTAATAAATGAGTTTCAATTACCAATTTTGCAGAACTCAATAAAAAACTAACAACAAAGCATAATCGAAGTTCTTATCACCTCAACTACCAAACTTACCAAGATACTTTCAATTTCATGTTGGAATTAATAAATTATTTTCATGCATGCTATATTACTTTGTAATAAATCATCTTTAATTAAACTAATACTCTTGATAATGAATATATTCCAACATATTTATTATTAAAGATATATCAACAAGTGCGTTTTGATATTCCCTTATTTCCCAAATTCGTTTTGTAATTCCAATAATATTAATAACAACTACAAGTTAAAAGGTCCGACAAATTAATGTTGAATGTGAGAGCTATAGAGAATAAGGGGGTGAGATATAACTTAATTAAGAAGCTAAAATGTATGGTATATTATTATAAATGATTTTACGCTAAAATTTACGCTTAGAATTTGTAATATGCATATAGTTCAGGCTTGAAATGTTGAAAATATGAATGCAAATAGATAAATGAGTTTGAATTGTAAATTGTATACAGGAAATCGTAATAAAGAATCGATGGTTCTTATCATCTCAATTACCAAGATATATTAAATTCCATGCTGCCGTTAAAAAAATCATAAATGATGTGCATTTCTAATTCTAATAATATTAATAACAACCGCAATCTCAAAGATCCAACAAATTAATCCATTAATGCTGAATAATCAGCTATTTTAATTTATAAATTAGTTCAAGTTATAAAGAGTAAGGGGAGAGATAGAACTTAAATAAGATAAAAAAGTCAACATTTAATATATTGCATCTGATTATACATGCATCACAATAATGATTTTCGTAACGCTATAAATATTACGCTTAAAATTCGTAACGTGCATAAAGTTTAAGCTCGAACGAAATATGGAAAATAGAAATGAAAATTGATAAATGAGTTTAAATTGGTAATTTCGTAAAACTAAATTAAACGGAAACTCCATTCTAGCCTAATAAGAAATGAGTGCTTCTTATCACCTCAACTACTAAACTTACCAAGATACTAATCCCAAGTTGCCATTAATATATATTTTTCATGAATAATGATAATTTGTAATAAATTATCTTTAAACAAACTAATACTCCTGTTAATGAGTATATTTTAACCAAACCAAAGTTTTATCCACAAAACCGAAACACAATATTTGCACTCGACGCGCGACGTGCATTTCGCTAACTAGGTATGTTAGCATCATTATGAGATCATTAAAACTCATAATCATCTCCGTATGATACTAATATCAAGAAGGTTCTTAGATGTTCATTTAGACTCGCAACTGAGCTGGGAAGGACATGTAAAATTTTATCGAAAAAATACTAAAAATTATTTTTCTTGTTCGTTTCGAAACATATATTTGCACTCAACTATGTTAGCGTCATCAGGAGATGATTAAAACTCATAATCATCCCTTATAATCAAGAATATATCAAGAAATATATCAAGAAAGGATCTTAGTTGTTCATTTAGACTGGGCTGGGAAGGACATGTAAACCTTTTATCGAGAAAACTGTAAAAAATAATTTTTCTTGTTCGTTCTCCTTCCTCACACGGCTTCGTGACTGTCATTGTAACTGTATACCATGTCGTGTTTGGTTCGAGCACCACCTTTGGTCTGATGTCTCAGGGCCATTCATCGCATGCTGGACGTATTTTTGGATTGTAGAGAAGGGGTTTGCAAATAATCTCCAACTTCTAAATTAAGAGATGATGTGTGGGGCTGCATTGTATTGGCTGGCAGGAACGTCAAACTGGTGAGAGGAGTTTGATTACGGGGAGTGACGCCCCCGCCATTTCGAGTTGCCATGGGATATGGCGCATCAAATCCCATCGTCCTCCCCCGGGCTGGAGAACACCAAAGTACAAAGTCTTGGGCTGATCAATGACAGTTTGTGACAAGAGGGGCTGCATTGTGTTGGCTGGCAGGAACGTCAAATTGGTGAGAGAAGTTTGATTACGGGGAGTGACGCCCCCGCCATTCCGAGTTGCCATGG